>CAJQZJ010024865.1:3338-15736 GCA_907164525.1 Lophiomys imhausi | reverse complement strand
TGAGGTTCATTATTTCTCTGTTTGGTTTCTGCACTGTTGATCTGTCCAGTGGTGAGAGTGGTGTGTTGAAGTCTCCCACTGTTAATGTGTGAGGTTCAATGTGGGATTTGAGCTTCAGTAGTGTTTCTTTAATGAATGTGGGTGGTCTTACATTTGGGGCATAGATGTTTAGTATTGAAATTTCATCTTGGTGGATTTTTCCTTTGATGAGTATATAGTGTCCTTCCCCATCTCTTTTGATTAATGTTGGTTGAAAATCCAATTTGTTGCATACTAGAATTGCTACTCCAGCTTTTTTCTTGGGTCCATTTGCTTGGTATATCTTTTTCCAGCCCTTTACTTGGAGATAATGTCTGTCTTTTTTGCTGAGGTGTGTTTCTTGTAAACAGCAGAATATGGGATTCTGTTTTCGCATCCATTCTGCTAGCCTGTGCCTTTTTATTGGGGAATTGAGTCCATTGATGTTGAGAGATATTAATGACCAGTGATTGTTACTTCCTGCCATCTTGATGTTGGTAGAAATAGTGTGTGAGTGAGCTTCTTTTCTTGTTTTTGCTGCAGGCATGCTATTTGCTTCCTATGCTTTCTTGTGTGTGGTTAACCTCTTTGGGTTGAAGTTTTCCTTCTAACATCTTCTGTAGAGCTGGATTTGTGTATAGATATTGTTTGAATTTAGCTTTGTCATGGAATATCTTGTTTTCTCCATCTATGTTGATTGACAATTTTGCAGGGAATAGTAGTCTGGCCTGGCATTTGTGGTTTTTTAGGGTCTGCAAGACGTCTGTCCAGGCCCTTCTGGCTTTTAGAGTCTCTGAAGAAAAGTCAGGTGTGATTCTGATAGGTTTGCCATTATATGTTACTTGACCCTTTTCCCTAGCAGCTTTTAAAATTCTTTCTTTGTTCTCTACATTTAGTGTTTTGATTATTATGTGGCGGGAAGATTTTCTTTTCTGGTCTAATCTATTTGGGGTTCTGTAAGCTTCTTGTACAGTTATAGGCATCTCTTTTTTTAGATTTGGGAAATTCTCTTCAATGATTTTGTTGAAGATATTTTCTGGTCCATGGAGGTGGGACTCTTCTCTTTCTTCTATTCCTATTATTCTGAGATTCCGTCTTTTCATTGTGTCCTTGATTTCCTGAAGGTTTTGTGTCAGGACTTTTTTAGATTTTACATTTTCTTTGACAGATGTATCCACTTCTTCAATTTTATCCTCTGAGCCTGAAATTCTTTCTTCCATCTCTTGTATTCTGTTGGTGATGCTAGTGTCTGTAGTTCCGATTCTTTTCTTAAGGTTTTCCAGTTCTATGGATGTCTCAGATTGGATTTTCTTCATTGCTTCAACTTCCCTTTTCAGGTCTTCCATTCCTTTAAGCGCTTTATTCATTTCCATCACCTCCTTTGCAGTACTTTGTTGTTGCTCTCTGAGGTGTTTGATTTCCTCCCGTAGGCCTTCTATTATTTATTTATTTATTTATTTATTTTTACCAATCCATGACCTGAATTGTGCAATCCTAGCCCATCTAAGCTAGCTCTTAATTCTATTACCAAAATATGACCCAATATATACATATGTCCCCTTGGACTGTCATTCTCCACGATATGCCGATGTCCCTGGCCATGTGGAATGAGGTTCCTTTTCTAACCCATGGTGTGTGCCTCCTTCCTGCTGCTCCTGGCTGGAATGCTCGAATCCTCTGTCTAAAGCACAGGCTTCCTGCTCTAATCCCAGAAAGTCCCACCTTTCTCCATCTTTGCCCAATCTCAGGCCTTGGCATTTTATTTAACCAATCAGAGTCAATGTAAGTAACAGACAGCAAACAGAACCAATTAATTAACATTTAGAATGCTTAACACTACCCCAACAATTCCCTCCTTTTGTCTAAAAAAAAAAAGGCTAAATCTTTTAACTCATATAGTAAAAACAATAAGAACAAATATGAAACAATCAAGAAAACCATATATAAAAGTTATACACATAATGTTTAGCCTATTTGTATCAGGCAATCTTGAAGAAGAAAAAAAAATCATCTTGTCTATCTTGTTGTGTCTAAAGTTCTTAACCAAAATAATTTCTATCATATCCTATATTTATAAACCTAAAGATTTTATTTAGACTTGAAAATATCCTTTTAAGTCCTAAAAAACTCAAGTTCAATTGAAATTTTATAACTATTATGCCTTCAACCCATCAAAGACATAAGAAGGGATAAAGTTATTATTTGAGTGAGTAGGAAGCATAGGAGAGCAGCTTCCAAAAGAAATATGGTTTGGAGGCTACTTACAAAAGGCCTTCTCGATGCAGGCAGATTGTCCTTTGGGATCTCAAAATATATACACTAGAGCTGGTTTAGCTCCAAGGTGACAGAATGATTTCTTCTTTAACCCGGATTGAAAGATAACGCTTTGTATGTTGTCAGAAGGCCAAATTTGCTTCAGGTAGTGCTTCTCCTGACCCAACTTATCCCCCCCCCCAGAAAAAAAAAAAAGAGGGCAATTGTCCTAGGGTTGGGATTGGGGCAGGGCTCTGTTCTTATCGTTCCAGGAGAATCGAAGTGTCCATTAGGGGAGCCTGGGGACGGCGGACAGCGGAATCCTCAGCAGAGAGCAGAATTAGGCACCAAGGAGGATGAGTGACCCAGTTGATTCTGCCTGGCAGACTTCCTCAATAGCTGTCTCCATCGGGGGCCTGCAACCACCACTGCAATCCAGTGTCGCTGGGAACGTTCAGCTCTACACAATGCCCCGGCCGGAACCTCAGTGAAGCCTGCAAGATCAGCTTCTGCCTACAAACCCCTTAGGTCATCTAAACAGCTGAGAACAGAAGGACTGAACATAAAAGGATTGTACTAACATTTTTAATCATTTTTCCCATTTGGGTTGGGGCCCCAAACAGGTCTACTACGACCCAAATCAGCAGGAAGTCACTTTAAGAGAGCGACGTCCCATGCCCAGAGGGTGGGGGAGGGTGTTTCTCCGCCCTTCTTTTTGGTTATTTGAAGGATAACTGAAAACTCTGTTATGTAGGGGAAGAGACTACAAGCTGATAAATGATCCTGTCTTAATGGGTTTTGGAGATTAGCCCCAGGGAATTCCTACTTTTCCTTCTCTGTATCATCCTTCCTCTCCTATGTAGGAGTGCATGGGCTTGAGAAAAATGAGATATAGTCATAGCACAGGAAGGTCCAAGAAGAAGGGGCAGATTATTGAATATGCCCTTATACCTTTGTATATTGATACAAAATTAGTAGGTTATTTGGCTAAAGTGGTATTGACCATTGTTTATTGTGCAAAAATAAGATTGTATTGGATTACATAGGTATTGATCTTTGTATAATGATACAAAATTAAGATTATAGTTGGCCACAATGGTATTGACCCTTGCATATGGACGTAATATTAAGATTATATTGGGCTACATAGGCATTGATCTTGGTATATTGATACATAATTAAGAGTATATTTAACCACAATTGAATAGATCTTTGTATATTGATACAAATTTAAAGATAATGCTTCCCAATGGTATCATACCTAGAGATACTTAAAAATAAAATGTGAAGCTCTGACCACTTGATACCAACCGTCTAAAACGGTCTAGGATAGTTAAAACATACTCCTAGTCATGCAAACATGTCTCTTTGTTAGCTACTATGACAGTCTATCACAGATATTCTTTAAACTACCCAGTAATCAAGTTGCTAAGAGACAAGCAACATTTGCTTATCTAAATACAAGAGATGGTTAGGGCATCTTCAAAAACCCCTAGAGATCTGCAGAATATGGCATTCAAAGATGTTATCTTAAATCAAGATTTTTTTTTGATATCGAGACATATCAGCGCCTGACAGCACCCCCTATTCTACTCCAAGTAGAAGACAAGCATCGAAGAACCTCCACTGTAAGATGGTTGATTTAGGGGCAAGCCTTTTTCTTGGCATGAAAAAACCCCTTGCACCAACTGCAGACAGACTGCTGTCCAAAAAGGACAAAACTTGGTAGCAGGGAAGTCGACAGCCTAACTCTGCCAAGACAGGGTAGGTAAGTCCTTCATAATCCCTGCTCTACAACAAATGTCTGTCAGAGAAACAGGACCCAAAGGCTGAAGATTGATGCTGGAATGTATGGAGAGAAAATGGGAACTGTCCAGGCAGTTACTGGTATGTTCTTTCTTAGTTTTGGAAGCTGCAGGCTCTGCACTTCCTATATAAGCAAATATATTTATCCCTCTCAGGTCTCTGAGGTGGTTGAAGAATAGACAGATAGAATCTTATAGTTAAATTTTGAACTGTTTAGGAATCAAGAGGGTGTTATAGATCTAAGAAGATACTCTTAAAAGTGTGTTGAAAGATAGTATGAATGTTGAGTCACATATAGACCTTTAAACTCATGGAGTTGGGTAGATAGTAGAATATTAAAGTCAGGGGCCAAATAGGTATAAACTGAACATTGGGAAGGTATACTGGGCCAATTTAATCTCATAAATGTGGCATAATTATATCTATTGTTTTGTATAATACTTACTGTTATAAGAGAAGGAACCAGCTGTTGGACTGAAAGGGGAAACCTCTGGAGGGAAGAGGGTGGAAGGGCGGGTTGGGAAGGGGGAATAGGGAGGGGTTTGTTACTGAGATGTAACTTGAAGAAAAAAAAATAAAGTATTTATAAAATAAAAAAAAAAAAAGAAATATGACAGTTTATTGCCTAGACAGTCCCAAATATCACTTGATATCGTTGGAGCATCATCTTCAGCCTTCTGGCCAAGCATTTTTCACAGACTAAATTGTGCAGCAGGAAATAATAAGGATTTTCCCATTCTGTCTCTGCAGAATCAGGACATCGACTTACCTGCATTTAAGCTGTGGTCCATCTTTGGACTATATATAGTCTGTTGAGAGAGCAGGGGCATTTTTGCCCAATAGGAATTATCTCCTGATGGGAGATTTCTTTTTGATGCTCATTGTCTTCTTCCAAGTCAAATGGGAGCTGTCAGGAGCTGACTGTCTTAAGTCAAACGATTCTTATAATAATAAAAAACATCTTTAAATGCCATTTTCTGTATGCCTCTGAGGGTTTTGAAGAGATCTACTATTTTATTTATAAATCTATCTATCATCTATCTATCTATCTTTGAACAAGCAAACTGTATATTTTTATCCACTTATTATCAGTTTAACCTAGTATTTGACATGACCAGGAGCTTGACTGGCCAGTAAATTTGTATTATTCAGACTCCTAAATAGATTACAATAGCAGCCCATAAAAGGATTGGAAGTAAACCTATACTTTTAAATGATTTGTACAGGCACAATACCTTATACAAGAGTTGAAATATACATATTATGTGTCAAAATATAAAATTATATACTAATGAATCAAACTTAATCTTATTTTTGTATCAATATACAAAATTATATACCAATGTATCAAAAGATAACCTTATTTAAAGAATAACAATAATTTTAATTTTCAGAGAAGTTTCAATAATCTATCCTTATATCTTATCATTTCTATATTATATAAATATATTTCCCCTCTTTTTCTTTTCAAGTCTTTTCCCACTATATAAGAGAGAAAGAAGGATAGAGAAAAGAAAAAGAGATCTCCAAGTCTAACTTAATATACCTTGCTTAACAAGACCATATAACAATTTGTAACCATTACCTCTAAACAATATTTATAACATATCAAATGACCAAAGAATCATCTACCCCACTTTTTGGGAATGGGACGTCGCTCTCTTAAAACTGCTTCCTGCTGATTTGGGATGCAGAAAACCTGTTAGGGGCCCAAATAAAATGTAAAAAAAAAAAATGGTTAAGCAAGTAAATTGTAACATTTGTTGTCCAGTCTCTATGTGCTCAGCAATTTGAATGTTCTGAGCAATTTGTAGTTCAAAGCTGGACTTTGGTATGAAAGTTCAGTCCTTGAGGCTGGGTAATCTCAGCAAGCTGTTTGAAGTTGTTCTTGATGCAGATTTTTGAAGAAACAGCTATTGAGGCAGTCTATGAGGCTGGATCATCTGGGTTACTTGTCTTGTCTTCTTTGGAATCTGGTCCGGTTCTGAAAATATATAATTTCTCACAAGTAACATATAGTTCTGCAATTACCAAAATGCCTTGGATGTGCGGGATGCACAAATCAATTAAGGAATATTTTCTGTTCTTTGAACAGCAGAAAGACATTTGCAAGTCTCCATTCATGCCATATAAAGACATGAGATATAATAGTATTACATATATATGCCATATAAAATCTATTTTAAATTGAAAATACAGCATAAGACTGTATGGAGTTTAAATATTCTCCTCAACAGTTGACATATATTTATTAATTGATTAAAACAGGTTTATACTGTGTTGTTCTGGCTTTTTTGTAGATTAGGTTGGCCTCAAACTCAAAAGAACCAATCTGTCTCTGTCTTTGTCTCCCTTGTTTTGGGATCAAAGTTTTGCATTTATATATTTTTTCTTTCCTTTTCTCCTTTCTTTGGAGATTTAATTTCTATGTGGATATATCTATCCTTATTGAGACAGGGTTTCTCTTTGTAGCTTGGGCTGTCTTGATTTGCTCTGTAGAGCTCTGTAGATTCAGATTGGCCTTGAACACACACGGAACCTGTTCTTCCCTTGTCTCCCAAGTTTTGAGATCAAGGTATAAACTTAAATAATTGAATTACCCTTATTAAACAATAACATTAATTAAATCATTTTTTGTTTTAGTTTGAGTTCCAATTCTCCCATGGAAGCTCCATTCTTAAGGAGATTAGTGTAAAATAGCATATCAGCTTTTCTTAATTGTTGTCTGTGGAAGGCATGCAGTTTGCATGTTCCCAAACCTAACTCTGGGTTCTTACATTGGTTAACAGAATATATCTCTTTCTCTCTCTTTTTTTTTTCCTGGAGACAGGATTTATCTGTGTATCCTTGTTCTGGACTCACTTTGCACACCAGGCTAGCCTTGAACTCACAGAAATTAGCCTGCTTCTGCCTCCAAAATTCTGGGATTAAAGGTGTGCACCACCACACCCAGAAATTAACATATCTCCTTCAGGGCAAAATGTCTCTTGAAACCAGTTCTCCAGTGGGAGCCCCACAACTAAGGAGACTGGCTTGTGAGCCCTTTCTCTTCACAAAAATTTAAGATTATGTGCATTTATCCATTAGATCAGTAAGGACATTATTAAACTTAACATCAAGGAAAAATGTGTCATTTTTGAATTCTAGACTGTCTTTAGTAAGCAGCCTTGTCTTATCAGCAGGTTTCCTGCCCTGCCTTCATTGTTTAAACCAGGCTGGTCTAGAATCCAGAGATCTGCCTGTTTCTTCCTCTAGTGTGATGGGATAAAGAGTGTGTGCCAGTACCATCCTGCTCAAATATTTTACTTAAATCCCAGATTTTAGTAACTCTGTAACCTTGAGAGCAACTTTGAAATGTAGTGACAATTCGAAATTGGCCCAAAATCTTCAAAAATCTCTTATGTTTTAGCAATGCCAAACCAGAAAAATATCCTTTCTGCCTCCCAATATAGGAAAATCAAAGACATCTAAACAAAAGTCAAGCAAAGAAACAATATTCCCAGAGCAATGGCATGTCTAACCATGCCATCCCATGCTGCAATTAAAGCTTTGTTCATTATTCCTTGAGATCTAGTTGTGATTGTATTTCATTGGTGGACCTTTCCCAGAAAGCCCTGAGAAGCACCTCATAGCCAGGGAGCTCTTAGCGCCAGTTGTCATCAATTTTGCCTTATTTATCGGGAAAGGCCTCCCTCTTTCCTTCATTATCATTGTTGGCAATTTAGCATTCCATCTGCAAATTCTTTCCTTCAAGACTATCCTAGTCTGAACTTTCTCAAAAACGATACACAGAACCACAATTGTCAGGGTAAAAATCAGTTGCATGCTAAGAGGAACAAACTCAATTGGAATACAAACGTGTTGAGGCATTATGAATTCCTCCATTTTTAATCTAGGCAGTTATTTCTGCTCTCAAATTCTGTTTAGAAGGCTGACAGCTTTTTAGTACATAAGGAGAGCTAAGCCTTAGCTCTCAGTCTTTGCTGCAAGGCAACAGCTTTTGTTAAGGTAGCCGCACCTTTGAAATGCATTTGAGTCTGGTTCCCTGCTCTTGGGCTAGGAAACCAGATTTCACCAAGGAATTCTCACACTGTAAGCATGGATTCTAATTGCCCCACGTTGGGCGCCATTTGTTAAAAAATTATATGGCTAATTAAACTATGTATCCAGTATTTATATTATTGTTAATTGGTTTGGTGGCTAATCCTTAACCATCCATTATAAATGAGCACACAGAGACCACATGGATTTTACCAAGCCTTGGCCTGAGTTGTGCAATCCTAGCCCATCTAAGTTAGCTCTTAATTCTATTACCAAAATATGACCCCATATATACATACGTCCCCTTGGACTGCCATTCTCCACGATATGCCGATGTTCCTGGCCATGTGGAATGAGGTTTCTTTTTCTAACCCACGGTGTGTGCCTCCTTCCTGCTGCTCCTGGCTGGAATCTAGGCCTTCTATTATTAATATAAGCGTAGGATTAAGGTCATTTTCCTTTGCTTCAATTGGGTTCAGCTGTCCAGAGTTGTCTGTAGCATTATTGCTAGGATCTGGAGACATCCTATTGTTTTGGTTTTTTTTTGTTTTTTTTGGTTTTTTGAGACAGGGTTTCTCTGAATATCTCTGGCTGTTCTGGACTCGCTTTGTAGACCAGGCTGGCCTTGAACTCACAAAGATCCACCTGCCTCTGCCTCCCAAGTGCTGGGATTAAAGGCGTGCGCCACCACCGCCTGGCTATTTTTGGGTTTTTTTTACCTTGTTCTTGCGCTGACCTTTTGTCATCAGATGGACCCAGGTGTTATCTGTTTGTTTCTTTTGTTACCTGACCTTGGTGCTCAGGAAAACTCCCTGCCCTGGGGGTTGGCTGATCCTGAGATCCTGGTGTTTACCTCCAGATGGCAGGCAGGTTCCTGTAATAGACTGACTGGCTCTCGGAGAGGAGGGTGGCTGCCGCTCTCCTCAACTGCTTGTGACCCAATTGGACCAATATAGAGGGGATTGGAGTGGGGAGAGGGCTAGCCTCTGAGGACCTCGGAGCTGACAGGTCTCCTCAGAAAGGCAGGTAGATCTGTGGTTGGGTCTGTGTTCTCCTCTCACTGACCCAGTCGTTCTGGCTCCCCAGCTAGGCTGACTATGTAGGCAGGGAGCTCCACCCACAACAGATTCTGGCCTCAGTGCGCCTGTTGCTGACTGCCTCAGATGCTTGGGTGCTAGGGTGAGTGACCCACCCGCCCCAGTATTTGTGGAGAACACACTGTCGTGGGCTCTGTTTGCAGGCAGTCTTGGCTCCTAATTGCTTTGCTGTGACTGGGTTAGGTCTCTGCCTCTCCGCTACAGTGCACACTGTGCCACCATGTTGGAGACTCTGGAAAAAAATAATCTCCCTTACCTTTGCTCTTGTGGTGCGGCTCGAGTGCAGGCTGGATATCAGGCCTCTAGTCTAAATCTTAATCATGAACTTTCTTCTTAGTTTCTGACTGGTTACATCCTAAAAATTTGGACAGTCATAAAACTGCCTTTCATTGCTTTTCTTTCTTGTATCCCCAAGTTTTGGGGGGCAATAGTCTGTTGCCATAGGAATCTGAAATGATCAGGCACCCAGTTAACATACTGGATAAGAAGATCCCAAGTCATTTCTTCTGTATGAAACCATTTTAATAGGTTCTTCCTTTTTTGGTTTGGATTTCATTGCCATGAAGAGACACCATGACCAAGGCAACTCTTATAAAGGAAAACATTTCACTGGGGGTGGCTTACAGTTTCAGAGTTTTAGTAGTCCATTATCATCATAGTGAAAAGCATGGCAGCATGCAGGCAGACTCGGTGCTGGAGGAGCCAAGAGTTTTATATCTTGATCCTAAGGCAGTAGAAGGAGACTGGATTCCACACTGGGCAGAGTTTGAGCATGGGAGACATCAAAGTCTGCCCCCATGACACATATCTCCAAAAAGGCCACACCTACTTCAACAAGGCCACACCTCCTAATAGTGCCTCTCCCTATGGGCCAAGCATTCAAACACAGGAATCTATGGGGGCCATTCCTACTCAAACCATGACACTTCCCCAGATCCCTGTAGTGTATGAAGGACAGTTCCCCAGATATGAGGGATTTCCATTCCTTTCCACTCACCTTCTATCAGACCAGCTTTGCATTCTTTTCCTGATATTTTGCTGACCACCTGGTGAGCCCTCCAGCTGATCCTGCCATTCTTTTCTTCCTTGTATATCACTGCCAATATGTCCTTCCCAAATCTTAGCTCTGTTCATGTTCAGCTCTGTTCAGTTCTCCTGAACAAAATCCCTAGTGTTTTCTTATTTCGTAGTTGGATCCAAATTCCTCAGCACAGCCTCTGGAATCCTCCATATTGCAATCTTCTTCACTTTTACCTTTCATTTAAGGTCTATGTTTCTACCAATCTACACTAGGAACTGAATTTTCCAGCTGCCTCATTTGTTTGGGTTCTGCCTGGAAATTTTGAGATGTTCTAGTGGCATAGGGTTATCAGGGATGAGTGCACAGTAGAGGGACTTTCTTTAAACCACATCAAAGGCTCCGTGGCAGATCTGTGACCTACGTGATAGAATGGCAATTGCCCACTTCTTCTCTATTGACCATTCAAGATTTGGGTTAAATATCACTTCCTTTAAGACATACTTCTATTTGTGCCCTCTTCTGACCTTGTTTTCCATTTCCTACTGTAGATATATGTGGTTTTATGACTTCTCTTCAGTTCTGCAAACTCTTGGAAGAGCTCAACAACAACATCCCTAAACGTCACAGGCAGGCAAAGTCTCTCCAGACCCCTCTGCCTGTGGGGCATACTCCTCCTGTCCCTAGCCAACACTGGTTGGGAAAGCTAAGAGGTCCTCATCTTTATCTCTTGCACACACTCCCACCAACCCCTGAACAGCAGAGCTAGACACAATTTGTAAATGTTGCTTTTATTTCCTCAGAGGAAGGGATGAGATGAGAGCTGTATCCAAGCTATACAAACACACAGCATGGGCTGAGCTCAGAGTGTTTCTTAATTATCTCTAGGCCTTGGCCTGGAAGCTTCTATCTAGCCTCTGTACAACCTAATCTTCTACAAGCCTGGACCTTGAAGGCTTCAGCTTCCAGCCTCCATCTGCTAACCTAGGCCTCGAATGTTTTCAGCCTCAGAGACTTACTGCTCAATAAACTCACCCTTTCTAGTTCTTTCTGAACTGTGGCTGGCTGATTCAACTGCTCTGAAGCAAAACTCCTCTCCAAACTGATTGATTCAAACTGGCTTCTCTCTGAATCTCACTGAATTGCTTTGCTTGGAAAAACTGCCTCTGAACTTCATGAACTGAACCGAATAAACTCAAGTGCGCTCAACTGAGCTGCATTGAAACGGTACTGTACTTCTGAACTCTCTACCGTACTGTCTCCAGGAACTCTCTTTACTGTCCTGTTCTTGTGAAAGTTTGGCATATGCTATCTCTGACTCATCCTGTCAAATCTTGCTCTGATTTGTCACTTTAGGATTAAAGGTGTGTACTAAAGGCATGTATGTCTGTATTCCAGTCAGAGGGATTAAAAGTGTGTGTCTGTATTCCAGCTGGGTCACACAGACCTAGAAGGTCTTTGGATATGACCCACTGCAAAGCAGCAATGTTGCTGGATTCCTTCACACAGGTCCAAGATCCCTGACCTCCTGTCTTCGGAACACACTTTAGTCATTCCGCCCACTTAGCCATCCAGGTAAGCAGAGGGCTCTGGAACTCCCAGTAGAGCTACAGCTCCCCTCAGGGCACCTCAGCTGGTAAACCCATAAGACAACCCCTTCTCCAATCCCCATTACATACCTCTGCCACTGGGCATTCTCTCTGATCCAAGAAGTAAGAAGATGTGAGCCACCCACACCTGGCACACATGAACAATGCTCCTTACACATTCAGCTCATGGAGTTAGAGGTTGTAGAATCTCCAGTTTCCATGTACACACCCACAACACCTTTCAAAGCACGGTTTTAATGATCAGAGAACACACAGAACTACTTATCCTGGCAAACCCCCCTACCCCACTGCACTGATTCTGGTTTACAAGGTCAGAGGTCATGCTGTACTCCTTCCTGCACAGAGCCATGATCGCCTCCAGCAACACCTTCCATGAATCAACACCGAGTCTCCTCACAACTGAACCTTAAGCAGTCTAGCCCAGACTCACGAAGTAGAAGAAAACCAAACACAAATATAACTGAGGAGTGCCAGAGTTCTCAACGATCTCACTGCAGGTGGGCAAATCCCAGTGTAAACACATCAGGAATATAAAATGTCAAGGTAAAAAAAAAA
>CAJQZJ010024864.1:0-22220 GCA_907164525.1 Lophiomys imhausi | reverse complement strand
TATAATAGTGATGCAAGTTAGTATGAAAGCTAAGTCAGTTATAGAACTTTAAGCTCATGGAGATGGTTAGAAGGTAGAAGGTTAAAGTCAGGGGCCAAATATGTATGAACTGGACATTGGGAAGGTATACTGGGCCATTTAACTCTCATAAATGTGGCATATTTAATTCTGCTGTTTTGTACAGAATTTACTGTTATAAGAGGAAGAACCATTTGTTGGATTGAAAAGGGAAGCTGTTGGGGGAAAGAGGGTGGAAGGGTGGGACAGGAAGGGGGAATAGGGAAGGGTTTGTGACTGAGATGTAACTTGAAGAAAAAAAATAAAGTACTTATTAAAAAAAAAAAAAAAGAAAGCAGTACTCCAAAATGCTTGTGAAAAGCCCAGAGTAAGCTTAAGACTAAGCTTACTTCCAGAGTAAGCAAGAGACTAAGACAGTACACCATACAGAGAGCAGCCACACCTTCTTAAACCTAAAACTCAGGAAGTCAAAGAGGACAGATCTCTGTTAATTCAAGTCCAGCCTGGTCTACATAGTAAGTTCAGGACAACCATGGCTACACAGTGAGAGACTCTGTCTCAAATACATACATACATACATACATACATACATACATACATACATACACACATGAGCAATTGAGGAAGACACCCAGTGTAGACATTTAGACTCTACCTGCACATACAAATGTACACTCACTTATAACATACACACACAACCTAAAACTAATGCGTGTGTGTGTGTGTGTGTGTGTGTGTGTGTGTGCGTGCGCGTATGTATTTAGAGGGGCAGGAAGAAGGGAGAGGAGGAGAGGGAGAAGGATCAGAAAAAAAGTTACAAACAAAAATGCCATAATGGAATCTAATACTTTGTATGTTAATTTAAAATAAATAAAAAAATTTAATGTAAAAAAAAAGTGTGAGAGGCATACAGGACACCAAAATAACAGGACAAGAAAGGAAACTCTCCATGATGTATGATAATTATAATATTAAATGTACAGAACAAGAAGGACATTGAAAACTATAAGAGATAAAAGTCAAGTTCCATTTAAATGTAGGTCTATCAAAATAACACTTTTCAATGGAGACCTGGAAAGCCAGAAGAGATTTAGACTGATATTCTGCAAGTTCTGAAAGACCACAGATGCCAGCCAAGACTGTTATACCCAGTAAAACTATCATGCTTAAAGGAAAAAGAAAACTTTCCATGATAAAAACATTTAAGGAATTAGTGTCCACCAAGGCAACTCTACAGAGGACACCAAAAGGATTACTTTAGTCTAAAAAGAGAAACTTAAACACTCCCAAGAGGGTACATGGGATAAATGAACAATGTCAGACAGTTAATCAAAAGAATTCTAAGAAAACACCACCACTGTACAATGATAGGAATTAAGAAACGCTCTTCAGACTAATTCTTAACTTTAACAGACTCAATTATCCCATAATACACAGAGTGTTAACAGATGGGATTAGAAACTAGGATCCATCTTTTTTCTGACTCCAAGAAACATACCTCACCATCATGATAAATACCACCATAGAGCAAAAGGCTGAGAAAAGGTATTCCATAAAAAACAGAACCAATAACCAGCAGGTTTAGATACTTAATATCTGACAAAATAGACTTCAGGCCAAAACTAACAGGAAGAGACAGGAGGAACATGTCATATTCATAAAAGGAAAAATCTGCCAAGAGGATATTGCAATTCTAAAAGCTTATCCTCCAAATATAGGGGGACTCAACTTCATAAAAGAAATAATATTTAACCTCAATGCAGTAATAGGATGTGACATCAGTGTCTATCACTAATAGGCATATTATCCAGATAAAAACTAAACAGAAAAACATTGGAGTTAAATGGCATCACAAGTACAATGGACCTGACAGACATCTATAAAAATTCCACTTAAATATTAACTAATACACATTTCTCTCACCAGTCCATAAAAATTTTCTCCAAAATTGAAACATATTAGGCCACAAAGGAACTCTCAAAAAATATATGAAAATTGAAATAACATCTGCATTCTTCCTGACCACTATCATCCCCTCCTCAATTCCTCACTCTTAACAGTTACTTCTCCAGTCACAACAGGTGGATCCTGAGAGGGTTAAGGGCTTGGGGATAGAGACATCAGGCTGTAGATGAGCAGACTCTTTGGGGAAAGGCTTCAGTGAGACAGCTTATTTAAATGGGGGGGGGGGGAGAGAAAGGCCATTTAAACACTTGGGAGGTGAGTAGGGGGTATTGGGGTGAGGGTATATCATTGGCTGGGGCCAAAGTGCTGGGGATGCCTCATTTGCATAAACAGGAATTCCAGATGTTGATGTGCATGACCTTACAAGGGGAAAGAAAGTTTAACCTGGCTACCGGCTATGTGACTTCTTCAGGTGTGCTGGGACATGCAGGCCAGGGGCAGGGAGAGAATGATCCTACTCCTGCTGATCTCAAGATGAGGTTTCAGGCCTGTGTCCCCTTTAACCCAAGATCACAGTGGAATAAAGCTTGCTATGAACAGTAATGGAAACTACAGAAACAACATAAACCCATGGAAAAAAATAGCACAGCATTGAATGATAATTTGTTCAAGGATGAAATAAAAAAAGAGGTTTAAAAGTTTCTAGAAACCAGTGAAAATGAAAATATAGTATAACCAAATCTATAGGACATATTGAAGGCAATTCCAAGAAGACAGTTTATAGCACTAAGTGACTATATAAAATTTTTGAAAGTTTTAAAATTAATAAGTTAATGAAGCATCTGAATTAGTGGTTCTCAACCTGTGGGTTGCAACCCCTTGGAGTCAAATGAACTTTTCACAGGGGTCAAAATATCCTGCATATCATATATTTCATCACAATTCATAACAGTAGCAAAAGTGCAGTCATGAAGCAGGAATAAAATAATTTTATGGTTTGGGGTCACCACAACATGAGGAACTATATTAAAGGGTTACAGCATTATAAAGATTAAGAACCACCAAACTAAATGTATTAGAAAGCCAAGAATAAACAACAACCCCATAAGGTAGACAGGATGAGATAATCAAAATGAAATTAATAAAATAGAAATGAAAAACTACAAATAGTCAAGGAAACAAAGAGTTGGATCTTTGAAAAGATTAACAAGGTTGACCAACCTTTAGCTAAATTAGCCAAAAGAAAAAGAGGGTCACATTAACAAAATTAGTTATGAAAAGGGAAACACTACAACAGACCCTAAAAAAAATTCAGAGACTCATAAGGACATATTAAAAAAATCCTTAATATTCCACCACACTGGAAAAATCTAAACTAAGTGAATGATTTTCTACATGTTTATGATGTAGATAATAGTTTAAATAGACAAATAACAACCACTGAGATAGAAGCAGTAATTAAAAATCTCCCAACTAAGAAAAAGGCCAGGGCCTTGTGGATTCAGTGCAGAATTCTACTAGACCTCCAAGGAATTACTTTTGATTATCCTCCAGTACTTGAGGGTAAGACCCTATTCTTTAATATATCATATGCTCAAGTCATAGAGCATGGAATAATCAAGCTGATATAGACCTGACAGCTTCATCCCTACTGAATAGCTTTCATAAGGCTGGAAAGTGCTATGCACACTATTGGAGGGAGAAAGTAATCATCAAAATCACCCAGCTATGAACATTGCGAGATATGATTATGAAAGACCTCGCAAGATGTGACCACTGGTACAATAGTGGCACAACTGTTGAGCGAGCAACTACACTTTCTAACTGTATTTACAGCTCCACAAGATATAACCCATACTGGATACTATTATTGGAGATCAAGAACTTGTGTATTATGGTAGGTCATGACCCTTGGGGAGAACCTATCACTTCTCTAAATGCTAAATGGACATGGCATTAAATTGATTCCTTATGACCTTTGCTATACCCTTTGCTTAGTGCATCTCTGTACCCTTATCAGAGAAGCTCCTTTTTTCAGTAGATGATGATTAACACAGAGAACCACAGCTCGTCAGTATGCAGAGAATAAGAAACTGAAATGAGGCGTCTGTCTCACAGGCCCTGTTCTCCTGGTTCAGGGGATCACCAGGAAAGAAAAGATGGAGAGACAGTAAGAACCGGAGGTGGCACATGGTTACACTGAAGCAGTGTTTTCTAGATATGACAGGCCAGTTGCACATGGGAGCTCACAGCAGCCACAGCAGCATACACAAGGCCTGTATATGCTCAAGCCCTGACATAATTTCTGTTGCCAGTTCTCCAGATCTTAGTCCCTGGTGAAATGTCCAGCTTTTAGTGTACTTTTATATCAGTTAGGTTTTTTAAAAAAATGTTTATTTATTACTTCAATTTATATCTCCAATATAGTCTCCTCCCTCCACCCCTTCCAGTCCCACCCTCTCACCCTCCCACCCTCTCCCCCTTCTCATAGAAGTCATAATTCTTTTTTTGAATAATTAGGCCACAATTGTGAAAAATACAAGACAACATACATTTCAAATGTCCAGTCCACACATACCCAGCAACCGATATCAATACTCTATAATCCAACTATCTCCATGAGTTTAAAGTTCTATACCTATCTCAATTTCCATCCTAACTTGCATTACCAACGTAAAAACATCTTCTTAGAGCTAGAACATACTTTTAATTCCTAAGCAACTTGAAATTTAACTGTGAAATTATATCTAGTCTTCACCCACATCAGGGACCCGAGAAGTATAAATATGTCTGATTATACAGGAAATGCACAGTCAGCAGTTTCCAAAAACTAAGAAATGACAGACAACTGGCTGCCTAGACAGTCCCCAATTTCTTCCCTTATATTAGAGCATCTATCTTCAGCCTTTTGGCCCAGAATCTCTGACAGACATTAATTGTCAACCAGGAATTATGAAGGACTTGCCTACCCTGTCTTGGCAGAGCGAGGCTATCTACTTACCTGCTTCCAAGTTTTGTCCTTTTTGGACAACATTATGTCTACAGTTGAAGCAAGGGCTTTCCTTTGCCCAGTGACAAGCTTGTCACTAATGCAGCCATCTCCAAATGGAGATTCTTTGATGCTCATCCTCTACTTGGAGTAGAATAGGAGGTGCTGTCAGGAGCTGACATGTCTCAATATCAAAAAGTCTTAAGCTAAGAAAACTTCTTTAAATGTCATATTCTACAGATCTCTTGAGGTTCTGAAGATCACCTATCTATCTCCGTATAAGGCATACTCGCTTTACTGGTATGAAAAACAAAAGGTCTTAATTTCGGGTTAGAAAGGTAAACTGCAGGGTGCCACATAGCTCACACACTCTTGTAAATCAGTTTATAGGTTTGTTTCCTATATATAAAGGATATTTTCATTGTTTGGCTTTAATAAGGCAGTTAAGAGGTTTAAAAAGTTGTAGTAAGTAAATTAAGAGTTACTGCAGTTCAACCTGGTTTTCTAAATCTCTAAAAGCTGAAGTAATTTGGAGCTAAGGTAAAATATTTGAGAAGGGCAGTGTTAGCCAATCCCTTTAACTCCAGCAGAGACAAGAGGATCACTATAGAATCAATCACCTTTTAAATTCTAGAGTTACAATGAACAGGGTGGTGATGGAGCACACCTTTAGTCCCAGCACCTGAGAGGCATATACACTTAATCCCAACACATTGGAGACAGAAACATGCAGATCTTTGAGTTCAAGGCCAGCCTGACAGAAAGCAAGCTCCAAATAGAGAAAAACTTAGAGTCCAGTTAGTTTTTTTTTTTTAAATAAGGGATTGAAAAACTCCAAGACACACCGTTTCAGGGAAAAGCAAAATTAGTTTGTTAGCTCAGTCAGAAGGTCCACAGATTGTACCATTTTTAGGTACCTATAGCCCTGGTGTAGAGAAGATGCTCAGGGCTTGCCTTCTGTCTTCTTACTGGATAGACCTAGCATGCTGGTTTATTTTTACATTCCACATGGGGGTTTCTGACAACTCTAGGGTTGTTTATGTCCAGTATTAATCCAATAGAAAGAGGAAAATTTTCTCTTTCCAGTCCTACCCAAATACCGATTCCTTCTTGTGGGATCTGATGTAGTTTTTTTTGGCTTCAACTCTTCACATCCAGTTTGTGGCCGAGAGGAAGCCATGCTTGTAGTCACATGCCTACTCTTGGACTGAGTCAGACTCCATTGACCCACAGCACTCTTGGCTGAAGACAGTGAGGATGTGATTTGCCACCAGACATTGGAGGTACAGGATATTGTTATCTGAGATTAACCAGTCTAAACAATAATACAAATTAATAAACACTTAATTTTCTGACAGACAATAAATAAATAGTAGGTGAACCAAACTGAACAAATATTGCTTCAAATGATCAGGTCCTGTCAAGCACATGCTTGTAATTCTAGCACTTGGGAGACTGAGGCAGGTTGATCTCAGTGAGTTCAAGTCCAGCCTGGGCTAGTGAACAAGACCTTATCTTAAAAACAAAGACTTGAATGGTTCCTGGGTTGTTTATTTTCTTTGCCACAGGCCTTTCTTTCAGTAATTTGGATTTTTACAGCAGGTAGAAAAAAGAATTTGCAAAAAATATTTGTATGTTTGATGAGTAACATGTCAGAAATACAGAAAATTCTAATTTGTGAAGTATCACAGGCTGCCATTATCCAAGGCAAATTCCATTAGTATTCCATTTAATATATGGATCTATTATTTTTCTTTGTTTTGGTATACTTTCACGTATGTGGTTTTGAAATTAAATTTGTAATCATGGTGCACAATTTTATATTGCCTTTCTCCATTTAACACTCTATCAGAAGAACATATTCTCACTTTATAAATATCCTTAACAGACATTATTTAATAGCTGTATAATAGTCTTTAATAATTGTCCTTTTGTTATACTCACAGATGGTATGTGTTTATCACAATGAGACACTGTAGTAAACATCTCTAGATACAATTTTTGTCTGTGTCTAGTATATGTCTAACAGAGAGCTGATTTTAGTTGCTGAATACCTCACCTTGTTGAAGTATACATATTTGCAGGCTGTTCAGCTTTTAATTCCTCTCTCAATAGTACAGACTGAGATGAAAGCTGGCCTCTTCTCCTCATTAGTGTCTCAGCTGCCATGACTGGGTAGGATTTTGCTACTCAGGAATTCTGTGTTTGTTTTTCACCACTCTAGAGAAGTATGAAGAGGAAGAGGTGTCGCGTCCCCCTCGACCAGCAAGGACGACGCAACTCGCAAAAGCTCTTCTCAAGCAGTTTATTCAGGTCCCTTGAAAACAGTCTTCCGAATGCCCGGGCAGACCCAACCCACAGGCTAAATACTATATGAACAGCCAATCAAGTAAAGCCACGTGGTGCTATCTTAGAGGCCCACGTATGCGGAAGCAAGCCAGATCAGCGGTCTTTGCCAAATATGGACTTGTTTACCACCAAGAGCGCTCACTGTCGGGTTGGTGGAAGGCGGAAACCGACGCCATCTTTAGGGCGCGGCACGTTGCAGCTCTCTACAGTTCCCCCTTTTTTTATTTTTTCTAAAGTTGATAGAAGTCCCTGGAAAGGCTTCGTAATCCCCCTATCTGGGGATCTCACGGCGGGCCTGAGCCTGTAGGAGGGCGGTGCTCAAACTCTTACCCTTCTCTGGGTCAGCCTCCCCACTCGGGACTGCCCTGTCTTAGGTGGCTGAGACTTACCCGTCTACTCTGTCATTGACTTGCCAGACCCTAATATCCGTGGAACGAATACCTCAGTGGGCAGGGACTATGCTCAGTGAAGATTTAAGGCTTCATGGCAGTGAGCCATGCCTGAGGGGACTGGCCCGCCTCAATGGCGACAAGGGCCTGTATAATCATGGCTGCATTATGCTTTTGTGTGGCTCTCATTTTGTAGATGCACCATAGGCAAACCAGACAGGCTAGTATCATCTAGTATCATCAGTATCGCCAAAGAGCCTATGCCCGCCCACTCCTTAAGATGATCCATAGCCATCTGAATCCAGGAAGTCAAACCAGTGGCCAGGCTCAGATCCACCCAAGTGGAATTGATGTGGACGATTGTTGCTCTCAGCTCTCTCATCAAATTTTCAAATTCAGCCGACCAATCCTGTAAGAGGAACTTTGACAATTGTCTAGACAGATTAGCAGCCTTTGTAAAATTTTTATACTGCACGGAAGTAACACACAAACCTTGCATTTTCCACTCACACCCCAATTGTGCTAGTTGCCAAAGAGAATCAATCTGTTCTTGTATTAAATCTATACGTTGATTAACTATCATAAAGCCTCCTTTGAGATGAGAATTCATAGAGGTCTGAGTATCCAATGCCTGTGCTACAGTGGCTGAGATGTTATTCAGGGCATTGGCAGTCTGTATAGAACTAGACAAGGCAATAGCTGAGGCAGTAGCTCCCACAGCAGCAATAGTGATGGCAGTAACAATAGCTGCAGTGATGCCAAAATCTCTTTTAAACCTGAATAGCATCATGGTATTAGGGGCCTCTACAGGAACTGGTACATATCGAGGCATTCTAGTCACCACAGCCACAGGAAAGGCTGTGGCATTCCAGCACAGGGCATAAAAACATGTGCCCGGAGTGCATACTAACTTTTCTTCACCCAAGGATGCACTCCCATTACTTACAATCCACAGAAAAGGAGGCCAGAGACATACTGGCGAAGCTGAAAAGGTCTTACTGCGGTAAGAATGAAACAAAGATTTCCAAGTACCAGAGCCACTACCGCTAGAAAAATTCAATTTGGTAGCGGACCCTAGGGAAAAATTACCTCTTTGATAAACTCCTCCCCCAAGCATAATGACAGGTCCCAAGTCCATGCAACTTCCATTTACCCCACACAAAAGCCACAAATCAAAAGGATTGGTGGCAGTCTGCTGAGGATCCCTAGTAGATATATCAAGCATTCCTGTACAAGACTTATTCACTATATTACTAATCATGGGGCTAAAGGAAAAATAATCTTGTTGAACCCAAACTGCTCTGCGCTCCTGACATCCAGTCCAGGGAAAAGGTCCTTCCTCTCCTGTGGATCCTCTACAAAAAGGTGCCCAGTGTGGCTGTCTCGGGGGGTCCCGGTCAGAGACTCGTATGGGCCACCATCCTTCAAGGCGAGAACCATTGCCTGAAAACAAACCACCACTCCTACCCCCAAACCTCAGTTGTGGAAAAAATCTGCTGACTGCTGAGACAATTTAATGCATTCTGTATCATCTGACCTATTAAAGCTCATTAAAAAGCACAGAATACCCTTCAAGCTGACATTTCTATTACCCTCTATAGGGCTTCTCTGATCATCAAAGGGAAGGTAGGGTAAGCCTAGGCTTCTATTACTGCTAAATAAGCGTGGAAACACAGTTGCATCATGTCTGACCGGCATCGGCTTTGGGAATATCGACAGGATACCCCATCTTGGCTCGGTCATTCCTGACATACTCACTGCTACTATCACCAGGATCCCTAGGAAGGTCTTCATGACGAATCTTCCTCACAAGGCGTTCAGGCACCCACACTGGATCTTGTTGATCCTGAGGAAAAACACAGACCCTCTCGCCCATGTTAGCATGGGGTCAGGCCCCCGCCAAGAGCCTGTCAAAATATCCTTCCACTTCACCATGCCTATAGGTGGACCATGGGAATCCTGATGTCTGTCCGCTGCTGAGCGGCCTTGAGCATCCAAATTGAAAAAGTTTAAAGTAAATAAGGCTAAAGACATTCTCTCCTTGGGGGTACGGCCTTGGCCTATTCCCCCTTTTTGTTTTTGCAAGCATTCTTTCAAGGTGCGATGAGCACGCTCCACAATTCCTTGTCCTTGAGGATTGTATGGTAATCCGTGATTAAGCTGTACCTCCATCTGGTTGCAGAAGGAGACAAAGGACTGAGCCGTATAGGCTGGTCCATTGTCCGTTTTCAGCTGCTGTGGTTTTCCCCATGCAGCCCAGGCTTCTAAGCAATGCCCTATGACATTGCGAGCCTTTTCTCCACTCATAGGTGTAGCATGTATGATACCTGAGCAGGTATCCACAGATACATGAATATATTTTAAGGTTCCAAACTCTGAAATGTGGGTAACGTCCATTTGCCAGATTTTGAGTGGCATCAACCCTCTAGGGTTCACTCCCACACTGGGAGGATGATGATGAATCACACACTGAGGACAGTCCAAAACCACTTGTCTAGCATCTGCTCTAGACAAATGGAATTTTTGCTGTAGAGTTTTTGCATTTACATGAAATAATTGGTGAAACTGTCTGGCTTGGTCCAGGAATGAGCTCCAAAAAATGCATGTCATCCTAGTCCATTGATCAACTTTATCATTACCCTCACTTAGTGGTCCAGGTAATCCTGTATGTACTCTGATATGTTGAATATAAAAACACCTTTTTCTCTGCCAGATTAAAACTTGTAACTCTTGTAATAAGGCACATACAGTACTACTATTCTTTTTTTTTATTTTTTATTAATAATTTATTTTTTATTTCTTCAAGTTACATCTCAATCACAATCCCCTCCCTACTCCCCCCTCCAGTCCCACCCTTCCACCCTCCTCCCCCTCAGCCCCACCATCCTCTTCCCTTCTTTTTTTTTTTTTTTTTTTAGTTTAAGGAATTTATTTTCCCCCCAACTGCTCTCCCTTTCAGTCCAAATAATGGTTCTTTTTCTTATAACTATAAATACAATACAAAACAACAGAAGTAAATAGGCCACGATTATAAGAGTTATATGGCTTAGCATACATTCCCAATGTCCAGTCCATATGTATTTGGCACCTGACTTTAATATTCTACTATCTAACCATCTCCATGAGTTTAAAGTTCTATATCTAACTCAGCTTTCATACTAACTTGCCTCATAATTTTAAAAATATCTTCTTAGATCCAGAACACCCTCTTGATTCCTAAACAACTCAAAATTTAACTATGACACTCTAGGTATCTATTCTTCAACCACCTCAGAGACCTCAGAGGGATAAATATATCTGATTATATAGGAAGTGCAGGGCCTGCAGCTTCCAAAACTAAAAAATGATATACCAGTGGCTGCCTGGACAGTTCCCATTTTCTCTCCATACATTAAAGCATCAATCTTCAGCCATTTGGCCCCATTTCTCTGACAGACATTGGTTGTAGAGCAGGAATTATGAAGGACTTACCTACACTGTCTTGGCAGAGCTAGGCTGTCGACTTACCTGCTTCCAAGTTTTGTCCTTTTTGGACAGAAGTCTGTCTACAGTTGAAGCAAGTGGTTTTTCTTGCCAAGAGAATGGCTTACCACCAATTTAATCATCTCCCACTGGAGATTCTTAGATGCTCATCTTCTACTTGGAGTAATATAGGGGGTGCTGTCAGGAGCTGACATGTCTCGATATCAAAAAATCTTAAGTTAAGAAAACATCTTTGAATGCCATATTCTGCAGATCTCTTGAGGTTTTTGAAGATGCCCTATCTATCTCTTATATTTAGATAAGCAAATATTGCTTGTCTCTTAGCAACTTGATTTCTGAGTAGCTTAGAAAATAACTGTGATAGACTGTCATAGTAACTAACAAAATGACACGTTTTCATGACTATTAGTTTCCGTTTCTTAATTATCCTAAACAGTTTATGTTGGTTGGTAGCGAGAGGTCAAAACTTGACATTTCATTTTTAAGTATTACTACAAACAATACCTTTAAGAAGCGTTACCCTTAATTTTGTATCAATATACAAAGATCAGTACCAATGTGGCCAAATATAATCTTAATTTTGTATCAATATACAAAGATCAGTACCGATGTAGCCCAATACAATCTTAATTTTACATTAATATACTAGGGTCAATACCATTGTGGCCAAATATAATCTTAATTTTGTATCAATATACAAAGATCAATACCGATGTAGCCCTCTACAATCTTAAATTTGCATTAATATACAATGATCAATAACAATTTAGCCAAATATAATATTAATTTTGTATCAGTATACAAAGGTATAAAGCTATATTCAATAATCTGTCCTTTTTTCTTGTTCTTTCCTATACTATGTCTATGTCCCATTTTTCTCAAGTCTGTTCACTCCTATATAGGAGAGAAAGGAGGATACAGAAAAGCAAAAGAGAGAAGTCCCTGGGTCTAATCTCCAAAACCCATTTAACAAGACCATTTAACAGCTTGTAGTCTTTTCCCCTAAATAACAAAATTTTCTATTATCTATCAAATAACCAAAGGGGAAGAACACCCTCCCCACCTTCTGGGGATGGGACGTTGTTCTCTTAAAATGACTTCCTGCTGATTTGGGACGTAGTAAACCTGTTTGGGGCCCAGATAAGAATGGAAAAATGGTTAAAAATGTTAATAGAATCATTTGATGTTCAGTCCCTTTGTGCTCAGCTATTTAGATGTCCTACGAAGTTCATAGACAGAAGCTGATCTTCAGAACTTCACTGAAGATCTGGCTGGAGTAGTCTGTGGAGCTGAAAGATCTTAGCGATTTTGAGTTGTTGTGGTTATAGACTTTTGAGGAAACTGCTATTGAAGAAGTCTGCAAGGCTGGATCATCTGGGCCACTCGTCTTCTTTGGTGTCTGATCTGTTTTCTGCTGAGGTTTCCGTTGTCCAGTTGTCCCTGGATTCCTTGAATGGATGCTTTAAATCTCCTGGAAAGATAAGAACAGAGCCCTGCCCTAATCCTAACTCTGGGACAATTACCTTTTTTTGGGGGGGGTCAGGTAATATTTTTCCTGGAGCAAATTTGGTTTTTTGATAATATATAAAGTATTACCTTTCAATCCGGATTAAAGAAGAAATTATTTTGATATTTTGGAGCTAGCAAACGTTTAGTGTATATATTTTGAGATCTCAAAGGACAATTTGTTTGAATTGCAGCCTGCCTTTTGTAAGTAGCTTTTAAACTTAAATCTTTCCAAATCCTATGTGCCTGTCTCTGCATTCTAAATTTTGGGATCAAAGACATATGGTTTCCAACTGATGGGATTAAAGATGTGCTCCTCCACCCCTGGATCAAAATTTTTCTCTGTTTAGAGCTTGTTTTGTATCAGGTGGCCTTGAGCTCTGAGATCTGCCTGTTTCTGTCTCTAGTGTGTTGGGATTAAGGGTGTATTCTTCCCCAATGATGTGACTAAGGGTGTGCACCATCACCACCCTGTTTCTTGTAACTCTAGAATTTATAAGACAACTAACTCTATAGTGATCCTCCTGTCTCTGCTGGAGGTAAAGGCATGGGCTAACACCATGCATTATTTTACCTTAGCTCTAAGTTTTTTCAACTCTTGGAGGTTTGTAAAACCAGGTTGAACAGCTGTCACCTTTAATTTATTTACAGTGTTTTAAACCTGTTACCTGCTTTTTAATGCCAAACCATGGAAATAGCCTATACCTCTACAAAAAAAACCAAAAAACAAAAAAAAAAAAAACTTTTAAGCTGCTATCAAGTTTGTGTAATCTCTGTAGCCACCTGCAGTCTAACATTCTAATCTGAAATTAAGGCCGTTTTCTTTTCATGCCAGTAAGGTAAATTATAGTTTGAAAATTTTATATTGTATTTTTATTATATTTTTAAGCTTATTCTTTTCTTAAAATAGTATTATTTATTTCTAGAACATAGTTTCCTCCCTCCTCCCCTCAATAGTACTGCTATTATTAATAGGACCTGCTAATTCTAATACTTTCACTGCATTTACGACATAGACTGAATCTGAGATCAAACTGAATGCAAATTGACATCTTTTAAACACCTCAATTACTATTTTCAACTCTACTATTTGGGGGGAGCCCGGTTGAAATTGACATAGCACGGGCTCTTGTCTTTCTATCAAACAGGCTCCACAGCCTGTCTTTGAGCCATCAGTAAACACATTTGGTGACCCTTGAAGTGGTACTGCTGAAGTAACCTTAGGGAATATCTCTGGGTGCTCCTTAAAAAATGATAGCAATGGATGCTTAGGATAATGGTTATCAATCACTCCTTCAAAGCTACATTGCAATATTGCCCAATCATCTACAGTGCCACACAAAATCTTAATTTGATGACTGGAATAGGGCACTATTATACTGGCAGGAGCAACTCCAAAAGACTGCAAACATTATTGGATACCATTTAAGGCTAAAGCAGCAAGTGCAGTGGGATAATGTTCTATGGATTTTTTTGGAGAAATCTTTGAATAGGTCCATAATAATGGTCCGTCCTGCCATAGCAATCCTGTAGGTTGACCATAGGTGGCAAATATGCACAATGCAATGGGCTGTCCTTCCTGCCATCTCTTTAGGAAGGCACTCTGTAACCTTTCTTCCACTTTACATAAAGCTTTTCTTGCTTCTACTGTTAATTGCCTAGGAGAATTAAGTGCTGAATCACCTTTCAAAATATCATATAGGGGTCTTATTTCATAATTTGGTAGCTTCAAATAGCCTCTTACCCAATTGATATCTCCTAACAACCTTTGAAAATCATTTAGAGTCTTTAAATTATCTTTTCTTATCTCAATCTTTTGAGGTATTATCTTTTCAGGTCCAACCTTCGCTCCTAAATAATCAACCACATTTTCCTTTTGAACCTTATCAGGAGCAATAAACAACCTTTTCTTTTTTAATAATTGAACTAATTCTTCATAGGCCCGATCTAACATTTGTTCACTCTTAGCTGCCAGTAAGATATCATCCATATAATGAACACATCTCAAATCTGGAAAATTCTTTCTCAAGGGAGCAATGGCTTCCCCCACATACAGTTGGCACATAGTGAGGCTGTTTGCCATGCCCTGAGGTAATACTACCCATTCAAACCGCTGATCAGGTTCCTCATGGTTACAGGATGGAACAGTGAATGCAAATCTCTCACTATCTTTGGCACATAAAGGGATGGAGAAAAAATAATCTCTTATATCTATAACTATAATGGGCCATGAGGCTGGCAAAGATGATAAAAGCGGCAAGCCGCGTTGCACTGGGCCCATGATCTGCATTTGTTGATTTATGGCACGCAGGTCATGAAATAATCTCCATTTTCCAGATTTCTTTTTAACGACAAAGATAGGTGTATTCCAGGGAGATACAGATGGTTTTATATGCTTTAAAGACATCTGTTCATCCACCAACTCTTTGGCTGCATTCAATTTTACAGAGGAAAGTGGCCACTGAGGAACCCATACTGGATCCTCCGTCTTCCAAGTTATGGGAATGCCCTCCTCAGTGGCCCCTAGGAAAAACCCAGGCCCTGTCTCTTTTGTCTTTGCTGCATAGATATGGGACTTTTCCGCCCCTGCAAATATTTTCCTATTCCAAAGCCTGGAGCATATCCCATATCTTGCATCATACTTTGGGCTGAATCAGAATAATCATTACTCAATTTAAATCCCATATCTTTTAAAAGGTCTCTTCCCCAAAGGGAGATAGGGAGCTCAAGTACATATGGCTGCATTTCTCCTGTGTGGTTTTCTTGGTCCTGCCACTTTAATAATCTTGCACTCATATCTGGAGTCTTAGCATAACCCAGGCCTTGAAGTGTTTGAGAAGAGGCTTGTACGGGCCAACCTGAAGGCCAGTCTTTCTTTGCTATAATACTCCTATCTGCCCCAGTATCCAAAAGGCCCAGGATCTGTTTACCATCAACTTTTAACTCCAAGACGGGGCGTTGGTCCAAATCCAAGGAGAGAAAAGTCAGATCCGTGCCCGTGGACCCAAAACCATCTTTTCCTCTCTCTCAATCCTTTGCCGCATAGCGATCATGTAAGCTCGGCAACATGATCAACTGAGCAATTCTATCTCCAGGAGAGATAGCTGTTATACCACGGGGGGAGGCTACCATGATCTTAACCACTCCTGTATAATCTGGATCTATAACCCCAGGATGGACAATAAGTCCTCTCAAGGCTGATGATGACCTCCCTAACAGCAAACCAACTGTACCAGGTTCAAAGGGTCCTTTAAAATCTGTTTCAATTAACTGGACCCCCATTTGGGGTGTTAATACGAGTCTGGTGGTGGAGCAGAGGTCCAATCCTGCTGAGCCTGTAGTGGCTCTCCGCGGTCTCTCGGATGGCGGAGGGTTGGCCATCTCTCTTGATTTTGTTCTTTGTCCTGATTCTCTACTGCCCCATATATTTGTGGGCCCTGAGGTCGTGGGCCCCGCTGTCTGTTTTTTGGACGAGCGCCACCATAACCTTGAGTTAAAGGCTGGCCATGGATGTCTATCACTGAATGGCATTCATTAGCCCAATGGTTCCCTTTTTTACATTTTGGGCATAACCCCGGCCGCCTGGGGCGTTGTACACTTCCTGTACTTTCTGTACTCCTTCCCCTGGGGCACTGTCTTTTAAAGTATCCCATCTTGCCGCACTTAAAACAAACTCCTGAACTTCCTCCACCTTTTCTGGTCAACTGTATTACTGCGGCAGCAAGACCAGCATTAGTTAACGGCCCTCCAAGTTCTCTACACACTTTCATCCAGGCTTCTAGGCCTTTGTTCTTGTAAGGGGTGATAGCGGCTCTACACTCTTTGGTACATTGTTCATAGACCAACTGTTTTATTAGTGGCAAGGCAGCATCTGGGTCACCAAAAATCTTCCCTGCTGCTTCCACCATTCGTGCCACAAAGTCTGAAAAGGGCTCCATGGGGCCCTGTAGAATCTTAGTTAAGTTCCCACTCACCTCCCCTTTATTAGGAAGAGATCTCCAAGCCTTGATAGCTATCTTGTTTATTTGCTCATAAACCTGTATAGGATATCCTATCTGCTGGTTGGTAAATCTCCCCTGCCCAAGCAGCATATCTCTATCCCAGGCTGGATTTCCATCTCTCTGATTAATGGCTGCTTGCTCAGTGGCATACTCAATCAAGAAAGCTTTCCAGTCTAAGTATTGCCCTGGACTTAAGCAGGCGCGGGCCAGGCCACTCCAATCACTCGGAGTCATACAATGTCTGCTTAATGCTTCCACTTGAGCCATTGTAAAAGAAGCGGTAATACCATAGGTACAAACCGACTCTGCAAGGGATTTAACTACCTTAAAATCAAGCGGTTCCTCGTACCTGTTCCCTTGTGGGTCTTGGTATACCGGATAGGCAAACTGTAATTCTGTTCTTACTTGTGTCCACATCCCCGGGCAGAAAGATCTCCCTACTTTCAGGGACTGAACAGGCTGATCTATCTGAATGGATTCTGGATATGGAGGGGGAGTTGAAGGCGCCGTGGCAACGGCTTTACTTACACCAACCGCCGCCAACGTGGCTGAAGGCGCTGTGGCAACGGTTTCACTTACACCGACTGCCGCCAATGTGTCTTTCTCTTTTACCCTTTTCTTTTCCCTTTTTCTAATAGCAGTCTTCTCCAACTGTTCTATTAGAGCATGTAGCTCCCCTTCAGAATCCGTGCCCTCTGAGTCCTCAAAATCTCTAAAATCTCTAAAATCTCTAAGATCGGGATAGAGAGGAACCTTCTTTTTGTTTCCCTTTTCACTGTCTGCCTGCTCAAATCTTTTGCCTCTGTTACTTTCCTTTTCACTGTCTACCTGCTCAGATCTTTCCCCTTGCAGCAGTTCCAAGGCTGATTCTCCCTCCTTGATTGCATTACAGCATCTCTGATCTTCTAAACAACTCCTCACCATCTTCCAAATCAGTCTTACTCTATGCTTCAGAGTACCTTGCTCCCAAGCAAAATCCAAGTCCCTGCCTAATTCGTCCCAGCAGGATACCGTAAGATTCCCGGACACCGCAAACCACGGAGCCACAGAATCTCATTCATTCAAAAATCTCTCTAGGGTAGACTTCTTAATTTTCAAATTCCTAGCTAAAAGTAGCTCCTGAAGAGCCAGAAAAATTGGATGTGACTCAGACAATCCCATGATTAAAAATTTACTTTCTGTTCGCAGTTTCCCCGCGAAACTTTACCTTTTGTTCGCAACTTCCCACGAAACTTTACCGTTTGTTCACTATCTCCGCGAAACTTTACCTTTTTTTCGCTATTTCCGTGAAACTTTATTGTCCCAATTTATCCCAGGAACTTACCAGTGCACTGCCCCTGACTGCAGGAGTTCTGAGTCTTTTCTGGGTCCCTGTACGGGCCACCACTTGTTGCGTCCCCCTCGACCAGCAAGGACGACGCAACTCGCAAAAGCTCTTCTCAAGCAGTTTATTCAGGTCCCTTGAAAACAGTCTTCCGAATGCCCGGGCAGACCCAACCCACAGGCTAAATACTATATGAACAGCCAATCAAGTAAAGCCACGTGGTGCTATCTTAGAGGCCCACATATGCGGAAGCAAGCCAGATCAGCGGTCTTAGCCAAATATGGACTTGTTTACCACCGAGAGCGCTCACCGTCGGGCTGGTGGAAGGCGGAAACCGGCGCCATCTTTAGGGCGCGGCACGTCGCAGCTCTCTACAAAGAGGGACTGTGGGACAGGGAATTGAAAAGGTTCTCTTGACTTTATGAACTTTCAATAGAAGGGTATCATGTTCATATAAGTAATTCCTGCAGCAGCAGACTCTGTTGGACCGGCGAATGGGGCTCCAGCAACCAACTGGAAGCACTCACATTTCCTCCAACCCCAACCACTGTCTCTATCCAAGGCTGAAGAAACAAAAAGCTACAATTCCTCCAAATTACCTTGGTATAAAACTCAATCTGCTATGGTCAAAGCTACAGTATTTATTCTTTAGTAAGGTCTTGGGTGTGCGGCTTTCCAATTTACCTACAATCTTAGTGCAAGAAAAAATTATAATTTGCAAGCTAACAGTGCTTTAAAAATTGCCCCCAGAGTGTCTATGAACAAATGAATTAGGTCAATTGAAATCAGAAAAAGAACATGTACATAAGTGGTATAATGATTCATTATCACAAGGACATACTTTTAAATCAGTTTTTAATGACTTAGTGTTCAACTGTTTACTGCTGTAGTTCCAATGTTTAGAAAGTGCCTGACAGCTTTTCAGTATACAGTAGATATTTTTTGAGATAAATGCTGAATTGTTGGTGGATATAACTGGCTATAGCTAGGCTTACAAATGTGACAATCAATTTTGATGATTGTCATCAATCAACTTGATGGGGTTCAGAGCCACGATGATAACAATCCCCTAAATATATCTGTGAGGGATTTTCTAGGTGACGTTTACTGAGGTGAGAAAACCCTCCCATGGCTGAGGTTCCATAGTACAGAAAAAGGAGAAAGGGGGCCGAGCACCAGTATTTTTTTTCTCTCTGTCCCCTTACTGGACTCAGTGTGACCTGGCAGCATTGTGCTTCTTCCTCCATGCCTTCCCCATCCACGTGGATTGTACTCTCAAACTTTGAGCCAAAATGAGCACTTCCTTATTTAAATTGCGTCTGTCTGGTGTTTTGTCACAGCGATGCTGTTATTATAGTGCATAGCCCCAGGGTAAACAAGGAAGGGCCAGAATTTATAGAGCTAGGTTACTGGATTTCATTGCATCTGTTTCACAGGTTTGCAGAGTTTCAGGTCAGGGGACTATCTCTTACTGACTGCTTTTACCATCCAATTTGTGTTCAAGCACCCTCAGAGGAGGAAATTTGCTGAAAGCAAACAATTTCTTTCTAAGACAGATCTATGAAACAAAACAAAACAAACCCACAAGCTCTTTGTTACATTAAGTGGAAATATGGTTCCAGGAACGTCAATCCATTAGTTAGACTTCTTTGCCTTCTGGGGCCACCTGCCCAAAATTCACGCCTGTCTTCCTGACTTCTGTAATTCATGCATCTCAGAATTCTTCCTGGCTGGTTTCTCTATCCTCTTGCTTCATCAATCCCACCATATTAATTTCGTCAGCATCTCTTCAGATGACATAGTTCTTTGACATCAGCCTCGGGTCTTAGAAAGTCATTATGCTTGGTGGCTTAAGGAAGCAACCATCTCTGGTGTGGTTCTCCTTTGGAAATCCACAGAGATTCTGGGATTCCTGGGCATCAGCCAGGAAGGGTAAGATAGGGAAATTGCCATTTCCTTTCACTAATATCATTGTAGAAAAGGAGTCTAGAGACCAGTGATGTCACCTGGTGATAAATCAGTTCTGTTCTGGTCTTGTAGTAGTCATCAGCATCATTATCCTCTTCATCATCATCATCATTGTTGATTGTAGGCATTGACTACATACACCATTCAATGCTCATTATTAAACATTTTGTTGAAGGTTGGGGATGAGATTGGACCACACTATGAAGTTCAGGCTGGCTTGTCATTCATTGTATAGTCCAGGCTGACCTTAAATTTGGTATCCATTAGTCTCAGTCTCTCCAGAGCTCAAATTATATGTGTGTGCCACCACGCACAGCAACTAGCTAAGCATTTATATGTAATCTCTATTTTAAAATTTCAATAATTCTGATAGTCATAATTATATTGCTATCACTGTAAGTGAAAATAATATTTTTGTTGTTCTTTATGTTTAGTGCTTATAAACCATGGCCTGTTGGTAAAATATGACCCAAACTGCTCTTTTAAGTAAAGTTTTATTGGAATACAGGATGACTTATTAACATTGTCTCTTTTGCAGCAGAAATGAGTAGTTGTGAGGAAGACTATATGGTTCACTGAGCTGAAATTTTTTTTCAAGGATTTCAGGATTTCTCTGTGTAGCCCTGGCTGTCCTATACTCACTTTGTAGACCAGGCTGGCCTAAAACTCACAGTGATCTGCTTGCCTCTGCCTCTTGAGTGCTAAGATTAAAGGTATGCACCACTATGCCTGGCAATTGCAGACAGCTGAGAACTGCCATCTGAGTGCTGGGATTGGAACCTCAGTCCTTTGGAAGGTCAGCCACTGCTCTTAATCACTGAGGCATCCCTTCAACCCTGAGCTGAAAATATTTTATTTCTGTTAAATATTCAAAAAGTCATTTAAGTTTTTCATACCATGCATTTTGATAATATTCTTTCCCCTCATCCAACTTCTCCCAGACTCGACATACTTTCCTACTCATCTAACTTCATATTCTCTCTTTCTTAACATCCCCAAATTAAAGCAAGAAAACAAACAAAAACCATATGCACAAAACAAACCCAAACAAAACATGCATAAAAAAGATGGAGTCCATTTTGTTTTGGCCAACTTTTCCTGGGCACAGGACCTTTTCTTGGAGTGTGATTGATAGGTGGCAATTCACTGGAGAAACCTGACTTTCCCTTTCCCAGCAGGTATCAATTGCAAATAGCTTCTTAGTTAGGGGTGGAATTTTGTGTCTATGGGCCCTCTTTGTTCTGAGATTTTATCTGGTTTGTATCTATGTAGGTCTTATGCTTTCTGTCACAGTCTGTGAGTTCATACATAAATATCAGCCTTGTGTTTTGAAGACAATATTTCCTTGGAGTCATTCACCATCTCTGGCTTTCATATTTTTTTCACTTCCTCTTCTGTATAGCTCCCTGAGCCTTGAGGGGAGGGGTTTGATGAAGATTCCCCATTTGGGGTTGAATGCTAAGTCTCACTTTCTGTAATTTCCAGTCATGGGTCTTTATGATAATTATCATCTACTGCAACAAGAAGCTTCTCTGATGAAGGTCGAATGATGCTCTGATCTATGGGTATAAGAAAATGTTATTAGTAGTCTTTTTTTTTTTTTTTTTTTGCTATGTTCCTTTAGCAGAACAATAGCAGTAGGTTTTCCCTAGGGCCAATGACCTATCAGGTCCTTGGCCACCTTAACAGTGTCAGGTATGGGTTCCATCTCATGAAGTGGGCCTTAAATCTCCCCTCCCACCAAAGTGGTTGGTTGCTCCATAACAGGTTTACCACTACTGCACCAATTTCTTTTTCAGACAAGTCACTGTTGTAAGCCACAGGGTTTGCAACTGGCTGATGTTGATGCTTACTTGAAAATAGTTTCTTATTGGCATTTGGTAAACAAACCAAACCAAACCAAAACAAAAACATTTGTTGACACATGTTCATTATGTTTTTGCCCTAAAATTATCATCATAATTATTTTTATTATTTCAAGTTTTCTTTATTGCCACTGTCAATTCCTTGTTAGGACAACCCAAATGTTTTCATCCACAGGAGTTGTTTAGTAGAGAGATGGAAGGATCCGAGCTGTGGTATATGGAAGGGTCCTTGCTGAGCAAGGAACTTCCTCTTCCTGGCCTCTGTTATAGATCTGCAGTAGCTGATGGGTTATGTACCTGTCCTTTATTTTGAAGAAGCCCAGAAGCTTCACTTACTGGAAATAGTGCTATCATCTGTGGTCAAAGACCTATGGAACTGCTGCTGACCACGGTGTAGTGGTCTCAGCAACCGAACCAGGTTTT
>CAJQZJ010024863.1:20560-38181 GCA_907164525.1 Lophiomys imhausi | reverse complement strand
CCCCCCCCCCCCCCATGTGCATCATAATAGCAAGGAGACACAGATACAGAGAAAAAGAAAATAGTTTCCACTAACCTCTACCACACCTCTATCAGATACAAATTATGAACTCAAATGGATGGGGGATGATTTTTAAGTATTCATATTCTTAAGCCAAGATAGCCCCACTCTCTCAAGTCAGCAGAGCAACACATAATCAGCTCTGTAGAAATCTGTCAGAGAAATGGGGCCAAATGGCTGAAGATTGATGCTGTAATGTATGGAGAGAAAATGGGAACTGTCCAGGCAGACACTGGTATGTCATTTCTTAGTTTTGGAAGCTGCAGGCCCTGTACTTCCTATATAATCAGATATATTTATCCCTCTCAGGTCTCTGAGGTGGTTGAAGAATAGATAGCTAGAGTCTCAGAGTTAAATTTTGAGTTGTTTAGGAATCAAGAGGGTGTTCTGGATCTAAGAAGATATTTTTAAAATTATGAGGCAAGTTAGTATGAAAGCTGAGTTAGATATAGAACTTTAAACTCATGGAGATGGTTAGATAGTAGAATGTTAAAGTCAGGTGCCAAATACATATGGACTGGACATTGGCAATGTATGCTAAGCCATATAACTCTTATAATTGTGGCCTATTTATTTCTGTTGTTTTGTATTGTATTTATAGTTATAAGAAAAAGAACCATTTTTTGGACTGAAAGGGAGAGCTGTTGGGGGAAAAAAGAAATACCTTAAACTAAAAAAAAAAAATAGAAGGGAAGAGGATGGGGGGGTTGAGGGGGAGAAGGGTGGAAGGGTGGGACTGGAGGGGGGAGTAGGGAGGGGATTGTGATTGAGATGTAACTTGAAGAAATAAAAAATAAATTATTAAAAAAAAAGAAATCCATTCCACAAACAGTTTAGAAAAGGGAGTCCTGCATCATCCCCACAAGAAAACATGAGCTGCAGTATGTCATCCATGAAAGGATACTCGCTGGGTGTGCATAAGACCATGGGTTCAATTCCTAGCAACACACACAATTTAAAGAACATTTGTACTTTCTCTTAGTTCATTCATTTTAAGCAATCAGCAGTGATCCAATTACCAAACCCACTGCAGCATGTATATGTGTGTATACAAAGCTCTACTGTAAGAATGAGGGTTAGAGAAATGTAGCAATAGTTGAGGCAAACTGAAAATATCAGTGGTGTTTGTTTCCCACTTTAAAAGAGCTGGAAAGCTTTGTGTTGAGTTCTGTGATGACTTGGGAGAAGGAACAAGTATATTTCTGACTTTCAAGAAACTAAACTGTCATATATTAAAAGAAGACACTTGGGAACTCAAAGACAGAATATTTAACATGAGGAAGTGGCATAACATGCCTAAATATCTTGAGCTACAAATATGGGCACATAAAGTATGTTACGTATTAATTACTGAAACCCTTTTATATTGTCAGAGCAGAAAACTCAGTAATGTTTCTGTGTTTTCTTTCTGAAGTTGCTCTACCCACTCACCTCCATTTCCCCCCAAACCTGTGTCTTTACTATTCAGAGAAAGAAAAGCTGCAAGCAGAAAGCACAGGATCCGGCCAACTGTACCTTCCCCACACACTGCCTGAAGCAGGACAGTCTGGACAGTATGGCAGTCGGGATGCCCAGGACACTAGCTGAGCATGCCACTAAGCCACTGTTCTCAAAGCACAACCATGTCAAGAGGACAAAGACTTGAATTTTATCAAGCCAAAAGCTTAAGTCCCTCCGTTCACCAACACAATGACCTCACCATACTTCCTAGGATCTGAGCCCAGGTCCAGGCCCCCTGAGAGACCCTAATGCCCAGCCCAACCTCAAACCTTGGGAAGATGAATTGAATGAACATTTTTTGTTGTTGTTGTTTTGTTTTGTTTTGTTTTGTTTTATGGTTTTTGGTTTTTGGTTTTTTTTGTTTTTTGGTTTTTGGTTTTTTTTTTTTTTTTTTTTTGCCTCTCAGTCCCGGGTTCCCTTGGCAAATTAATCCCTTTCTTCTGCACCCCACATGCTCTCCTTTTCCAAGGGATCCTACATTTGCATAATTAAAGACTCCTGTTGTGATCTACAGATCAAAAGGACCCCCTTTCTATATGACTGCCATTTAAATAGACAGAATCATTCTGAAAACCTCTTTTCTAATGGGAAGAAAAAAAAGTCGATGTAATAAGAAAATTATATACTAGAAAGTATGGGAGAGGAAGAAAGGGCAAATAAAGGGAAGGGAGAGGACTAGGGGAATCACTTCCAGGTGATTTTCTCTCTGAATTCTACTAAAAGTAGCTGTCAAATAAACTTACTACTAAGAATGACTCTAGCCTCCTCAGGACCCCTCCTAATCTCTAATCTCTGCAGGCATGTCCCTCCTATTCCATGGAAGACTCAGCTCTACACAGATTCCAAAGCAGAACCAGGTTCTTTGCCTCTTACTGTTCCAGCAACACATGGAGATTCTGTTTGCTGCAGCTGAGAGAGAGAGAGAGAGAAACTTTGTCAAAGTCACACATCCACTGAGTGTGTCAGAGCAAGGATCCCAGTATAACTGCTGTGGCTGGACTGTGTGATTTTACTCAATACAATGCAAAGTGCACAAGACACAATCCAGAAGATCTAGAATCGAGACCCAGGCTAGGGATAAAGCTCAGTGGGTTGAGTGTTAACCTAGCATTATAAAATTGAGACCCAGCATGGCTTCTTAGTAGGTGTATAAAACATTCATGGGCTCCCTGCAAACACAAGATAAGAGAAGGCATGAAATTCCAATATGAGTTACAAGACAAAGAATAAATGTGGGGCTTTGGGGTAGCTCTGTAGGCAGGCTGCCTCCAAATGCCACTTAACCTACTGTCTATGTGATTCATTAAGTAAATAAATATAATTAAAGGGAACAGTTTTTATAGCATGCTGTACACAATTCCCAGTGCAATCCTTAGTGAAGCAGGAAAAATTAAAACAGTATATATTTTCTGTCTATAAACTAATTATCTGATTCACTTGGATTCAAAGCAAGCCTACTCCCAAGGTGTTTTCTAAAAGTGTGTGCATAATTGCTCTAAATATATTGAGGAAGAACCAGTGCATGGTCTTTGTTATGAGTCTCTGAGCTCTTTCTACAGCACTCAAGAGTGAAGAAAAGAACATTCACATGTGACAGTTCCCTGAAAAGTAAGTGTAGCTGAGAGCATCCAATCCAATACACTGTATTTTTTTTTTCAGAACCCTGCGTCCTCATTGCTACTCCAGTCATCCAAGTCATATTATGCTGAAAGGAAGCTGGTACCAAGTCCATCCATCTAAGCAGCTAAGTAAGACAGCCCTGCATCTGAGCAGGCTTACAAGAAACAAATTCTGAGCAGAAAAACCAGTTCTACTTTCTGACAGGGTCCTGAAATTGAGCTTTCTTTTCTGAGAGAGATATCATAGCCTTCAAAAAATTATAATCTCAAAAATAGAGAAAAAAAAAACACATACAAACACAGAGAAATGAAAGTAAAACTGGTCTGTACATGAAGATGCTGCCAAATGTTGCCTGCTCTTTCCTCCCCAAAGTCAATGCATGGGACTCCACAACAGGGAAAGCCGACCTCACCATCATCCTGCCAGCTTGGGGATGTATGAGCATCTTTGCTGCCTCACTGGGGTTCCTTCTGGTCAATATTCTAAGAGAAGTTCAAAAGCAAGCACACAGAAGACAAAGAGGAAAATGAAAACAGAAATGAGTTTCCTTTTCTGGCAGTGACCATCTCCGGAATAGAGGAAAAGTAGAGGTAGAAGATGGAGGGACTCCAGGAACAAGCAAACAGAGTGAGAGATACTAAAAGTCACAGTCTCCAAATCAGAAATTCATGTCCCAGCCTAAGATAAACATGTCATTAAAACTTTCTCTTTCCTCCCAATTCCAGAAGGTGTCTTTATCTCTCCCAACAAGTCTGGGCTGAGGCAATTTCTCTTTCTGGGGAGATTGTCTATGTTGTTTTCTATTACTATGGAAAGACACAGAGAAATGGGCTCCTAGTGAAATTGTTGGTGGCTTTTGTTAAGGTTTTGAGAGGACAAAGAAAACGGTTCCTGGTGGCTAATCTGAGTTTTCCCCTTCCTAGCATCCTCCTCCCACCCAGAATGGAAAACCCATAAGACACAGGCAAACCACAGAAGGCAGGGAGTTGGTCCCTGAGACTGTCTAGGTTAACACTAGCTCTTTCTTCTAAATTCCAAGGTATTAAACTGATATTTAAAGATGTCTCACTTTGGATGTGAAACTCCCAGTGTCTTGTCCTCCCCCAACCCATAAACACCACTGAAGACACCCTGAGTAGTAACCTAAGTCAGAATCAATGATTCCCAAGTTCATCCATACACCCCTGCTTGGTCAAAGATTGGATGGCAGACCACCTAAGCTTCAGACTCATAAAATAAGGTTCTTTCTGCAAAGGACAGTGGGGGTGCTGAAGCTAGTTGAGGCCTCCAGGGTATCTGGGTGTCCTGCTGATGCCCTGCAGAGGCTGAGATACCATCAGACCCAAGCCCTAAGAAAAATCCCCTTACCTGGGTCAGTTGTAAGATGGCTGATTTTAAGGAAACCCCAGGCTATCTTGTGCCCTCTACAAAGAAATGCATCTTGAGGAAAGTGCCTATCCTAGTCCTAATCCCACCTGGTCTCTATGGTATTTTTCATCCTCAGTCTAGCCCTTCACACTTTGTTCCTGGGACTGCCTCTGCAACACAATCCTCATTTTCCTAAAAGATAGGAGAGACTGCTGGAAGTCTCAGAGTTGATAGAATGAAAATTAGAATCACTCCCAGCTGACTATGAGTCTGAGAGGACGAGCCATTCTGTAACCAGACAGTCTGAATTCGAGGGGGCCAAGAGGAAAGAAAAAGAGCAGGTGCTCATGGAGTAAACAGGCTGTTACTACCTCTTCCTGTCCTGCCAACCAAGTGCCTTCTTGCTGCTGAGTTCAGGCAAGTGGGAACTAGAAGCTTGGAATAAGGAAGCCTTGGGCCTCGTGGGTCCATCATACTAGCAAAATAGCACCACAAATAGTAAGATGTATCTCAGAGAGCAGTGAGGAGAGGGATGTTCAGTTCAAAACCATCAGCAGGTACCCATTATGTGGGAGAAAAAAAGAAGAGTGTCCTGACTCAGTCCAGTAGCACCAAAGTGAGCATGTGACCAACATCTGGTAGAGGGATGTGATGCCCTAGGAAAGGACTGTGGGCCTTTGGGTCCAGGGGATGTTGCCTGGAGGCCAGGCAAAGGATTTCCCAGTCAGTCTCCCTTGATGTACAGCCACTACCCAGCACTTGTCAGCAAACATAAAGGATAAGCCTTCTTCCCATCATTTAGAACAGGAAACAAAGGACCCATTGCTTTCTTTATTCGACAAATATGTGGGACACATCTGCAGCAACAGAAAGTGTTCTGGGTACTGGGACACAGGAATGAAGAATGCAACCAAACTCTCTTCAGGAGCTGGCATTCCAGATGGGGGTCTTAAGGGTGAACTTTTGAAGAAAAGTGGAACAACATATGCTATGGTGGTGATGAGGGCTCTAAAGGAAAGGAAAGTGGAGCGGGAAAGAGAGTACATATTGATGACAGCTTAAAAGAATTGGTTCAGGGAGATTCCTTGAGTTGGTGGGACAGAGTCGAGCTTAAAAGTAGGGAATGAGATGTATATATGGCTAAAGAAAGTCCTTACTAGGAAGAGAAAGTGAGCTATGCAAGGGTCCTGGAGTTGTTCTCACTGGCCTGGAACATGAGATGGCTGCAGTGGGGCAGGATCTCCCCAGAACTGTGGCCAAGTGGACCCAGCACAGCTCTTCATCTTCATGAGGATGCAACAGGAGTCACTAGCCTCTTTGGAGAAAGTGGTACTCAGTGGCCATAAAAAAAAGAGGAGCAAAGGTCTATCCAATGGCATTTTTACAAGGTTTTGCTGTTTATTCTCCCACGGAGGTGCTGGGGCCAAACACCTAGGCAAACAGTTTTCAGTCTTGCTTATATTTTGCCAAAGTGAGAACCCAGCTATAACATTTGCTACTACAAGAGTCTAAGGGCCTGATCTCTAGTGCCCCACCACAAAAGACTGTTTGGCAGCAGAAGGGGAAAGTTGTACTCTGATGAGAAGAAGCAGTAGGTCAGGGGTATCCACAGCCTCCCCACTCATGCCCAGGGAAACCAACTCTGATGTGATATCCATCTTTCAGACCTTCCAAACTCACAGAGCAACCTCTGGCTTACAGCCATCACACAGAAGTCCACAGAAGCCACTGCGCATGAAAGGGAGGCAGATAGGTTTTTCTAGGGCATTGGAGCATGGGGAAGCAAACTCTTTGCAGGATAAATGGGAAGAATACTTTTATTCTGTTGCACATTTCAAACCATGTTTCCTATGGCTCTGGCTCTTAGGCAAGAGAAGTTGAGTAAAAAGTCTTGTGAGTTGAAATGACTGAAGCACATCAATGAAACTAGGAGTCTCTGCATCACAGCATGAACAAAAATATGGCCGAAGTTTTGCCACAGTGGTGGCCTTTAGTCTCCCATAGTTTCTGCATTTGTATTGGAAATTTCACAGCACAGCCTTTGTTGTGTGCATTTCTCTCAATGTTCCCTGATGCCTTGCAAGACCTGTCTATTCATCTATACTTGCAGCGTTCTAGAGTTTCTCCAGCTTGCTTCTCCGCACCTTTGTAAAACTCTTCCACAAACCAATCCATTCTGAAGGCTTCTCCATGTCCTCTCAGGTACAGTCACAGCAATGACCCTCTTCTCAGTAGCAGTTTTCTATTTCATCAGCTTTCTGTTGGTGTAAGAAAATAGCTGAGACAATCACTATACAAGGAGGAAAGTTTTATTTGGGCACAGGATTTCAGAGGGTGTAGTCCATGATCATTAGGACCTGTTGCTTTGGATCTGTATACTTGTGTGAACAGACCTAATGGCATACCTGTGGTGGTGTGAGTCATTTTTTCTGCTCTGTGGCACAATGAACTGTTTGCCTCATGGTGGCTAGGAGGGGAGGAAAGGTCTAGGGTTCTAATCCCTTCAATGACATACTTCTTAATGACCTAACATTCTCCCACTGGACCCCACCTACTAAAGAATCTACCACCTCTCAACAGCACCTTAATCAATGACCTACGCTTATTGGCCTTTGAAAGAAAGTCCAGACCAAAGCCACACCAATATCCATAACACTCTTGTGTGGTTTTTCTTCAACAAGCATGGGACTTGTTGAACAGTTCTTACTAAGTTCCAACTGCTTCACCAGTCCCCAGGATGACCCTACAGAACAACAGAGGAACCAATCAGCTTTCCTGGGGGGGAAACTGAGGCTCTCCACTGTTGGCTCACCCCAGAGCACACAGTTTGTAAGTAGCAGTATCATACTTAAAATCCAGGCCATCTGGTGACAACGCCATATCAGATCACACTCTTGACTTCCACATAAATCTTAAACAAAAATCATCTAAGTGAGACTAGAAAGACGTTCCCAGAAGAAGAAGAAAAAAAGATACTCAGCATAATACTGACCAAGTGGTTTAAAAGGAAAAGCAGGCCACCTTCTCCCTCTGCTGGCCCAGAAATGTTCATTTTTACATCTCCCAGATTCCCTTTGGGGTGTTCGCTCTCTTTGGAGGAACAGGGAATTCTCATTCTTTGTCATCTCTAGGTGGTGTGGACAAGCCCACAGTGAGCCTTTTCACTTCCTGTGACTGTCACATGTGCACGTGTATCAGAACTCAAGCCTAGGGCCACAATTTCAAATCCATCAAACCAGTACTTTTACACCAAAATAAACCACCACACTGGGACCTATGGACTGCAATTAGCCCTGGAAGTAGCAGAATGAATGCATTGGACCAACAAAGAAGAGGTCCATAGCAAAACTGTATACTGATATGGACCTAAAGGCAAGTCTTCTCAGGGGCCCCTGAAAGCACCTTAACTATATCTCACATCCACTCCTCTAAAACCCATTTTCTACTCCAGTGGGAATCACCATGACTTCCTTTCCCTTCAGGCTTTGATCCTGTCCAAACACACTAGCTCCCACAAGGGCTACTACTGGGATGTGGCATGGCCCCTTTCCCACTGCCCCTGGAGTGTTACATCCAGTTCTGAGCCTGTATGCTCCATAGTGCTGAGGGTGCCACTTACACCAAACTCATGACTGATAGGTGCCTTTCTGTGATAATTTTCTGGCAAGATACAGTCAAAAACCTCATCTTGCCTCCACAAGACAGGATCACTTTACCTGACTGCCTCACTGTGTTGAAGGGCCACGGGCATCAGAAGCCTCACCTGCCCTTTTCCTTCCGGGTTTGTCCTCCCTGGTGACTTCAGTTTGCTTCCACCTCATGACTTCCTTTTGCATCTTGGCTGGAACCAGTTGTGGGATGCTCTCCAGAAGATCATGTGCAGGGGTTCTAGCCAGGTCTTCTTGATCAAGTGGGGAGAGGGACTTGAGAGAGTCTTCACCTTCAGGAAGACAACAAGCAAGCCTGTGCATTTTGCAGACCCCCCAACCCCCGGCTGGCCACCCTACCTACCCATGTTGAACAGCATGGGCCAAGGTGCTCACACCTGTGGGTTAGGGCATCCAGTGCAAAGAATGGAACCAGGGACACCGTTGGTTACTGAACAGCTCATGTTTGTTTGTTCTGTTGATCAGGATACTGGCAGGTCATTTCGTTCCGTCCTCATGACACTTGCATTCCTTATGACTATCTTCCAGAAGTGGAGGGATACCGTAGCCCCCCATTATCCATTGTTTTGCTTTCTAAGCTTGTGATTATTGACAGTCACATATGGTTTTAAGTACCAAACTTAAAAAATTCCAGAAATAATTAATAAGGTCTAAGTAACTTGTATTATTATTCTGTTTTATTACTAATTATTGTTGACACTTTACTGTGTCTTATTTATAAATTGGACTTCATTGATATCTATGTATGTATGTATGTGCATTGATGTCTTGTGTGTATGTATGTATGTATATATGTATCTATGTGAAATGGAGACTGCGTGTATGTTTTAAGTACAAACCAAATTGTGGAGCATCTTCTACAGGTGTTACAGCTCACTCCTTGTGAGTAAGAGGTGGTGACCATGCAGTCATTTTCCCCATCACTCTGGTTTCATAGACAAACCTCAGAATGGCCCACTTCCCTATCTCTGAGCCTTTGGTCGACTCATTCAGATCACTCCCAATAAAACTGTAACTCTCCTCTCATCCCCAATGTCTTTCTTAACTTTCCTCCAAAGCTGATGCTCTTTTAGTAAAACAGCCTTTTTCACTCTGCGAGAACGGCGACGGCAACACAGGCTAACAGCAGACGCCGCAAGGAAGTCCCACCATTATTCTGTTAAGACAGCCTTTCTCCCCGAGTTACGGCAAAGATTTTCTCCAATAAGGAATAGTTCGCAATAACAAAGAAGCATTGCTGTTGGAAATCGAGTGTTGAGCTAGAACTTCTAAGGGACCAAGTGAGAACTGCCTTCCTCACCCCATAATAAGCCGCTTTGTCATCTCATTCGGTTTCTTGTCTTCCCTTCAAGAATTCATTCCATTCACTCTTAAGCCCTGTTCCCTTAGTGCACTCACCCTATCCCTGGGCCACATGTCCTGTCCACCTTCTCCCCTTTGGTCTCCTTGGGATCTTTCTGTATCTGTTCCCGTTTTGAGTTGGCTGCTCCATTTCTGGAAGAAGCCTTCTGATTGGCTGCTGCTTGTCAGGGTGGGTCAGCTGACTGTGGCTATCCCTGAGCCAGCTGTATCTCCTCCAGAAGACGCAGGGACCTGTGGGCCCATGACTGGTATCACAGGTGGTAAGCGGCAGTAGCTGAAGGTATAACTCGGTCTCCCTCAGTAGGGCTGTCTTCCAGGAGCTGTAGATCAGGAAGAAGGGACAGAAAAGGGGATGTTGTGAGGGCTGGGTACCATGCAAGAGCTTCGCAGAAGCAGTCTAGAGACACTGGGCACCCAGACACTCCATGGCAAGGACAGGAAACTGGCAAAGCGGGTTCCATAGAAGAAGGGAGTAAGAACTCCTCAGCTCCTTTACAGTCTTCCCTTAAGTCAGACTTGTCCTAGCACTTGCCCTTGGCCTTTCTTCAGTTCTTTCAATAGCAATAAATTTTGAAGATACTCAGGAGAAAAACTCCAGGTGTGCTGATATAATTCAGATGCTAAAGGAGGGGCATCGTTGCATAGTCCTGCCTCTCGGGCCCACTGCCCCCTTCTCCTTCAGAGGCTTTGAAAGGCCCAGCCTAAGTGAGCCTCTTGTGAAATCTGTCCAGTGTTCTCTAGGATTCAGAGCTTCCTTTCTTACCTCAAACTCCTGCTCTTCAAATGAAGCCTCGTCCAGGGATGATACCTACTGAAGTGCAGTTAAAGGGGTGTTTGGCTTGATGATAGTCCCAGGGCAGTAGTAACAGTACAGTGTACCCTTATTCCTACAAGACCTGAGCAAACTGGATTTCACTTGATGGAGTGGTGATACCTTTGTGTGTCCAGGGACAGGACTTGTACATGCTGCCTGGCCTTCACCGCAGGCTAGATAAGCCTTCCCAAAGTGAGGGCCTGTGGCTAGCCTTCGCTGGCATACAAAAGATACCAGAAAAGCACTAGCTTTGAGTCCTGGAAGGACTTAGACTGGAATCCTTCTCCCATCCCAGCATGCCCAAGGAAGCTCTCCATATGGGTGCTGGATGGCTATCGTCCTCAAATTAGGGAGAAAATCCCACTCCTCAGTCTCAATGCTTTTAGCTGCTTCTGCCACACCCAGAATGAGATAGTCCTGGCCTCTTTTCATTCATATCAAGTATGATATAGTCTTCAGAACCACAGTGAAAGCCAGAGTTGCAAACCTTGAAGGAATGAAGTTCTCAAGGGTTGTGTCTTCACCTGGTACAATTCCTGTTATATATAAATCCTGCATTCCTGCATTCTCTCTCTGTCTCTCTCTGTCTCCCTCTCTGTGTATGTGTCTCTCTCTCTCCCCAACAAAACTGAGACATAATCTAAGATCTAAATCACTAGGAATACCAGGACAGTCTCAAAGTCTTCAATGCCCTACTGTCCCAAGGTGAACCAGCCCACCCAAGCCTACATGGGGAAGTCAAAGCCTCTCATAGTCAAGACATCTAGACCCAGTCCATTGGAATCTGGCTCTCAGTGTCTCTTTCAATCCATGGGAACTTTTCTTCATACAAGCTTAATTTTCAAGAGACGTTTATTTTTATTTTACATATATGTTTGAGTCTCCACATGTATGTATATGACTGATGCCCATGGAGGCCATAAAAGGGCATCAGATCCCCTGGAATTGGAATTATAGGCATTCAAGTACCACCATGTAAGTACTAGAAACCAAACCCAGATCCTCTACAAGAACAGCAAGTGACCTTAACTACAGTACCACTGCTTCAGACTGTATATGTGTAGATATATGTGTATATATATATATATATATATATATATATATATACACACACATATATGTATATCTATGTATGTGTGTATACATATATATGTGTGCATATATATATAGAGAGAGAGAGGGGGAATGGTCTTACACTGTAAATCAGGTTGGACTCAAGCTCTCAGAGATATAGCTCCCTTTACCTCCCAAGCGCACATACTAAATTCTTACCCCTTCTTTAATGAAGAAAAGCATGCATTCAGTCATTCTCCTCTGACCCACACAAGCACACTTTCATGTCCCTGTACAGGCAGCCTTCTGAGCTCTGCCTGTATATAAGGTCTCCAGTTACTGCCCAAGCCTACATACTCCCTAGGAAATACAGAGGGCCTCTGCATGGGGGGGGGTCTCTCTCTCTGATGGCCTTTGCCTTTGGAGCACACACAGAGCCCCTTTGGGCAGCCAGAGCTCCTCCAGGTAAGCTGGAGGCCCCAGAGCTCTTCTTCAGGCCCTAGGAGATTATTATTTACACTTTCTTAATGTCTACTTCCCACTCCTGGCTTCTTAAGAAGTAATAAAACAGGAGACACACTCCTACTGCTCTAAATGCTCACCTGGCTGCAAACAAAGGTTTCTGGTGACTTAGGTCTCACCCTCACCATGGGTCCAGGCAGGCTTTCCCACACACTGTAATTATATTTCTGTCCCAATGGGATGTGGAGCCCACCTCTTGAATTGTCTAAAACAGAATGGTGTGTTTATGTGTTAGTAAGGCAGGCCCACTGACCTGAAGGGGTTGAGGGTTGAGTGCTTGAATTAATCCAGGAGCCTGCCAGCCTCAAGGCAGGCAACCCATCAATAAAACATCAAAGGCCAGCGCCATTAGAGGAGGCAAAGCGGGATATTTTATTCATGACTGTATTTTGAAGGGGCTTGTTCATGACTCACAAATTATTCATGAGCTTTCTATTTTTAAATGTAAATTACAAGGGTGTTTAAAGGGGTGGAAGTCCAACACCCACCTGCTGGTACCACTCTGCTATTTTTGGAAAAGACTGTCCGGTCAGGTGAAGTCCTGTCCCACAGTACAGTCTGTTGTTCCCCAAGAGGCCCTGTTCACTTGGGAAGCAGACCCACCTGCTACACATTGTGACAACAGCTCCCAGCCAGACTGAGCCAAGCACTGTCCCTGCCACAGGGACATCAACTCCTGTAGCATGTTAGGCTGAGGAAATGACCACTTGCAGCACCCACCCCCAGTTCAAGGAACAAATACCCGGGTCCCTTTCTGGCTGTCTGAATCAGAGCTTCTGGAGTGGGGCCCAGATACTTCCATTTTATATAAATAATCCCCTAAATTCCTACACTGGGTGCTCTGAGGTAGCCCAGTGATACTTGACACTGTTTCAGTGTCTCCAGGCAACCTGTGAGAAGCAGATCACTGGGCCTACCATGAGGGTTTCTGACTGTAGATCTGAGGTGGAATCAGAGAAACTGTATTTCTACACATTCCTAGGTGTGAGAGGGGCGGCCTTTGATCTGGAGACTGTACTTTGTGATCTGCTAACCTAAGGCCACCACGCTTCTGAGGACTGTTGAGAGCCTTTGACGACATCAACACATCTGAGGAGATGAGTGGTCCTGGGAGCTTCAGATCTCCCCAGATCTACCGGACCTCAACTGACCATCATCTCTCCTCACGTTCCAGAATGTCTCTCATCAGATCCCAGAACCTTCTCTGAGCACTTTGAACCTGTTCCCAGGGCCCTCTGCACTGCCAGACTAGCCACCAAGGCGACAGCATCATTCAAATACCACAAGAGCTTGAAAACCACTTACGGAGTACTTCTAAATCCCTCATCCCAGAATTTTCCACATATACTGCAAAGACTTTTCCAGGATGCCTTTCTTCATGGGCGCATTTCTTCATCCAACGGGCAACAGCCAAGTCCTCGCTACGCATCACCAAGCATGCAAGCACACAGAGTCTCTGCCCTCAAGGAAGTGACACTACAGAGGGGCAAACACAGCGAGGTAATTACAACACGTCCGGGTTCCAGGCACTGATACATATGGGGACTCTTGGATAAGGGATACAAGCCCGAGAAGGGTTGACACTGAAACTGAAGGTGGCCAAGAGTGTGGGGGAAGGGCGATCGCCCTCTAGAACCATAATGTTGAGTGTTGAGTAGTTCTCACTGGTGGCAGGCCCAGAAGCAGGATGATTTTCTGTGGGTCCTTGTTGAGTGTTGAGTAGTTCTCACCGGTGGCAGGCCCAAAAGCAGGATGATTTTCTGTGGGTCCTTGTTCTGTGGTTGGAAGCACCACTGAAATTTTCTTGTGTCCCACCCAAGTTTGTCTGGAAGGATCTATGGGATGGGAGGTAGGGTGCTTTCTCAGCTTCTGTGAGCTAGACTAGAAAGCAGAATAAAGGAGAGCTATGAGCCTGACACTGAATCTGTCCTGGAGCATCTTCCTCAGGAGAAGCAGTACTCCAGTGCTGAGGGAGAGGGGACTGAGGTGGAAAGTTGGTGATGTTTCCTGGAGAAGCCCAAGAGTTTGCCTCAGACAAGTCAGGTCCACTGACTGGCCTCAAGTGAGTCCCGCACAGGCCTCTAACAGTAGTTTCTCCCATCGGCCCTTGCACAATCAAACCCATTCTTCAAGAGAAATGTATCCTTAAGCACTCTTTTCTCAGGATTTCCCTGCTCCTTTCCTTAGAAGTAGGTCTTCCCCCACCCCCCACCCACGCCATCTTTTAGCTTCCTACAGCATTTGCTCTGGATCTCCCTAGTATTGCATACCTCTCTGTGTTATTCAAAGATCCTAAGGGCAGAAGATGTACCTCGGTCATCTTTGATTTAGGCACATAGCATCCAGAAATATCTGGCTCATAATAGGGGCTTAAAGGATATTGAAAGGAATAAGTTGAACGAAGTTATTTTCCATCATGGTCTCAGTCCCAGAAGACAGACTTGCCACCATGTGCTTATAATGAATTTCCCAAGGAACTTATTTTTCTAATGTGTTTGTATATGATATGCATGCATGTGTGTAGGGAGTGGGATTTGTGCGTTGAGAGTACCTGTGCATGTGTGCATGCATGTATGTGTATGTGCATGCCACAATACACATGTGGCAGTCAGAGGACAATCTAAGTGCTGATTCTCACAGTCTACCTGGCTTGACGCAGAGTCTCTGTTGCTTCCCACTGCGTTTGCCGGCCTAGCTGGCCCATGAGCTTCTGGGAAATTCCCTGTCTCTGTCCCCATCACATGTTAGGAGCACTGGGATTACAGAAAGCATTTATCATGCTCATCTTTACGGTGGCTCTGGGCCTTCACACTCATTTCCTTGTATTTGTTCAGCAAACAATTTTATCCACTGAGCCAACTCCTGAGTCCCTCCCTGGCTTTTTTTTTTTTTTTTTTTCTGTGTGTGTGTGTGAGTGTTTTGCTTGCTTGCTTGCTTGTGGTTTTGTGATGGTTTTTTAAGATAAGGTCTCTCTGTGTAGGGGGTGGAGGAAGACATACTTCTAAGGGAAGGAGCAGGGAAATCCTGAGAAAAGAGTGTTTAAGTTCTCTAGCTGGCCTAGAACTCACTATGTAAACCAGACTGGCCATCAATACATAGAGATCTTTGCCTTCCAAGTGCTGGGATTAAAGGCATGTGCCACCACACTTGGCTCCTCCCCCACTTTTTACATGGATGCTGACAATATAAACTCCAGTCCTCATGGCAAGTTTTCCATCCACACAGCCATCTCTGCCGACCCACAGAGAGCTTACTCTCAATCACTAGATGTTGCTAGTGGACACTCAGTCTTAGTTACTAGACATCTCACACACAGAAACTCTGCTGGGAGATTCAAAGCTACCTGACCAGAGCCCCTGGGACCCAACCAACAGACAGGGCCACCAGAGCCCCAGATCCCATCAGGAGGTAGCAGATCACTGTGTGTGCTCATCGGATAATTAGCTTGTATGCACTATCCCACAGACACTTTGGGAAAGTAATTATAACAGGTCAAGAGCTCAGCCCAGGCAAATCAAATGAAACCATACTGACTGCTGAGGTCAGAAAAGAGCAGCCCTGGTGTCTGAAATCCCATCAAAGTAATTAGGAAAGGACAGTGGAGGCCAAGAAAGGGGAAGAATGAGGGAGGAAGGGTAAAGGCCAGATTCCTGCCTGTGATGGTAAATACCCTCAACCTGACAGGGTCTAGAATCACCTAGTAAAGAAGCCTCTGGACAGATCTCTGTGAAAGTGTCTAGACTGAGGTTGGAAACTCACCTAAATGAGAGTGCAGCTAAACGAGAAGGAGGAAGTGAGCTGATGGCCAGCATTCTCACTCACTGGTCCCTGAGTGGGACTGCACTGTGACCTGCTGCCTCATGATCCTGCCACTGTGCCCACCCCACCATGAGGGATGATGCCTTCAAACTGTGAACCAATGGAAACCCTACCTTCATGGAGTGCTGTTGTACGGCGTTTTAGCATGGCAATAAGAAAAGTAATAATACACTATTTAGCACACTGCCTCTAGTTAAACTGAGAGGATTCTGGGAAGATGCAGACCCAGTGCACCAATAATGTCCCATCTCCATCCTCTCACATGGAGAGTGACAAGGGCTCATGCCCTGCTCGTATCCTCACCATGCCGTACACGCATCCCAATCTCTCTCCTCCTTGAAGCTGGTTAGGAGTGACAACTTCAAAACAAAACAGGACCGTCACGGGGTGAAGCTATGGAATCTCTGAAAGACCGCTCCATCACCCACTCAGGAAATCAGGTGGTTGACTCCATGTTAAGCAGCAGTTGTGTGCCCGGATTTGTGCCAGGCTCGAAAGTAGCAGGCAAAAACAGTAAGTCTCCCCCAACCCCCAGCCATTGACAGGTTAGTTTTCAACTTTGAAGGAGAAAACTTAGGTATATGAAAGAATTGCTCATGGACATGGCAGGCCAGGAGTAGCTGCTAAGCCGCAACACACCAAAGGCGGGGGGGTATCAGAGGAGCAACTACCCACCCCAGCATGAGTACCCGGTTGGTGTGTGCCGGGAAGACAAAGGACAATAAACCAACTAAAGGTGCTCTGGTCTTCATTATCATCACTGTCACTACTCTAAAGAGTGGCTGCAGTGATAAATTATTCTTCTACTCAGCAACAGATGGCCTTACCACACCACACGCCCCAAAAGCCCCTGCTGCTAATTAATTAGAAGTGAAAGATGGGTGGAGGAATTAACATAGGTTTGATTTTAGTAGTTTGGGAAGACTTTCTGGCTGAGGAGAGTCCAAGGTTGACACAATCCTTGCTTGACCTGTGAGGAGGATTTGAAAATCGAGGCACCCTATAAAGACTCCAGTCAAGATACCGGTCTGTGTTCCCCAAGGGAGGTTTCCCCGCAGTGGGTGGAATTAGGAGGCGGCCTTGACGGTCTAGCTTCCTGTGGGACTCCTACACAGAGAATCAGAATCTCGTCCAATCGTCTCGTCCAAGCAGACCTGAGTTGTGCCCAGAGCACCTGAAAAGATCCAGGAGAGTCTCTTGGAAGAGAAAGGAAACGTAGTAGGGTGCTTGATGGAGAACTCTGAAATGAAATGAGAAAGGCCTTTAAGACAGAAAGCCGAAGGGGCAACAGAGTGTGTCTGCCAGAATTCACAGAGCAAGCAGCTAAAACTAAGAGGCTGTGTCCTTGGGGCAGTTTGTGTTCTCTCTCTGTCTCTGTCTCTGTCTCTCTCTGTCTCTCTCTCTCTCTCTCTCCACACACTCCTCCAATTCAAAAGCAACTCACTTCTCAGCAGGGGACTTGAGAGGCGGCTCCTGTCAGAAAAGGGAAGGATGAAGCTCACTGTAGAACTCCCCGAGGCAGAATTAGGCTCCGTGGGTAGAAATTATAGGGAAGAAGATTTCAATACAACCTTAGCCTGCCGTTGTCTTGCCGTTAGGGACACCCCACGGTATGGCGTACTGTCTGAGAGATGGAGAATAGCCAGCATTGCACAGGATCAAAAACACATAGCTGGCCACTTAATAGAGGACTTGAGGGCACCCAATTCTACCACTGAGCTTTGACCTCAGAGGTCACCTGAAGATGTCTCTTTAAATCCGAAGTTCTATGATTCCAAGTTTCATCCTTGACCTGTAACCGAACTTTTAAATTATTATTTATTTAACTCTTATTT
>CAJQZJ010024863.1:0-20160 GCA_907164525.1 Lophiomys imhausi | reverse complement strand
GTATTCACTAAATCTAACTTATATTAACCTATCAGCCCCTTCATTGACCAAGCCCCTTCACACTACCTGATATCCAGTCTTACCTTATTCATTCTGGAAATATAATCTTTGGGGACACACTCTCTCTGCTAGCCTGCTTGAACCCAATCCTAGAAAGAGGCCACATAGCCTCCTTTTTTTTTTTTTTAATCAATAAACAGAGTTAGTAAGGACACCAAACTCAGAAACAGGAGACCTAGGGTCCGCTCTGAAGTCTGTCAGTCAGGAACTCTGAAGTCTTGAGTAAATCCTGGAGCCCTTTACTGTCTGTAGCTAGCAAGGTAAATAGTCAAAGCAGGCCTCAATCCCACCAGCCAATAAGATCTGTTACTTCCTTCATACTTTATTGAGAACACAGAGGCAGTCAGATGAGAACCGCCTCCCTCCCCTTCTGCCCCTGAAGCTCACACTCTGCCTCCTCCTTTGCCAGAATAGAGAAGCATCTATCCCCCTGCCCTGCCCCCTTCTGGAGTCCACCTCTCTGCATGTGCTCTCATGGCCAAGTCTGACAGAGCACGTGGCCCCTGGCATGAGCTTGTCACTTTGCTGTATGGGCAACTTTCTCCTCCTCCATCATCCAGTCAGTACAGAGGCTTGAGAACTATGAACAGAGTGTGTGTGTAGACCTTATGGAGAAAGGCAAGATTAACTATGAACAGTGTGCACATCTGGACCTTATGTAAACCCCAAGTTTTGGAAATCTACCTGTAAGAGCATTTACAAAACAGAAAAAAAAGTTAATTCTAAGTATTTAATAGCCTGAAAGATTTCTTTAATTTAGGTATGAGAAGGCTATTGTGGTTGCTCACTGTGTGTTTTGTTGACTAGTTGATTTTGACAAAGTCTCACCTAGCGTTCATAGCAATCCTCCCACCTCAACCTTTTGGGTACTGGGATCATAGAATGTGAGTTACCACACCTGACTGATTTTTTTTTAAATGATATTCATTTCTTTAGAATCCAAGGAGGGCTGGAGAGATGGCTCAGCCGTTAAAGGCTAGGCTCACAACCAAATATAGAATCCAAGGAAGTGGAGTAGAATGATATATAGCTATAATTTCAGTACTAGGTAGGCTAAGGCAGGCAGATTACAAGTTCGAGGCTAGTCTGGGGTACACAGTGAGACTAGTCTCAAAAACAAAACAAAATAAAACTAATGAAATAACTCAACAGACAGAAAGAGCAGGTGAAAGTACACAGAAAACCACGTTGACCATGCATTGGCAGCTGTTAGATTTGACAGGTGGGTACATAGTGCTCTGTTGTAATACAGGTTGGATGTCTTTAATCTGAAAATAAAAATTCTGGAATGCTCCAAAATCCAGAACTTGGTGAGGGTCAATACGATTGCCACAGATGGAACACTGAACACCATGAAGTTCTGTTCCGTTAGTACAAATGGAACTTTAAAATGCTGTATGAAATTACCATCAAGCTTTGTGTATAAGGTTGTACTAGTTTTCTTTCTGTTAACATAAGATTCTTATGAAAAACAACTTATGGGAGACAGGATTTATTTCAGTTCCCAGTTCCAGATCACAGTCCATCACGACAGGGAAGTCAGGGCAGCAGGAACTTAAGATGGTTGATCGCATCACGTCCACAACCAAGAACAGGGAGAGGTGAAGGTACCTAGAACTCTTCTCCTCAGACCACTGTACACTATACAGTGCTGGATCCCCAACCCCAGAGAGTAGTGCAGCTCACAGTGGCTGGCTCTTCCCACTACAATTAGCATAGTCAAGGCAGTCCCCGCACAGGCCAACCTGACCTACCTAGTCTCTCACTGAGATTCTCTTCCTAGATGATTCTAGAGTGTGAAGAGTTGGCAATTAGCATTAGCTATCACAAAAATATTCCATGAAAATATCCCTCAAAAAAAAAAAAAAAAAGTCCAAACACTTCCAGTAGCAGGCATTTCAGAAAAGGATACTCAACCTGTGTTTTCTCACTTTTGCATATGGTTGAAATTATTTTCTAGTTATAAGTAATGATAAATGAAGGAGGAGGCCAGCAGACTGTGTATCATCTCTTGGAAGGGTTCTCCCCAGAGTCCAGATGCCTTAGCAGGAAGGAGAGGTAGGTAGGCACCACAGTTAAGAGGACTCATCTCCCCAAAAGACAAAGGGACAGGGCAGGGAAACAGGCAGAGTGTCGTGGGATCCCACCCTACAGTCTGAGGCTCCAGGATTCCCTGGTCCAAGTCAGAACAGCCATCAGGTCCCACAGAGAGATAACAACCCAGGGACTCAGCAGCCCATGTGTCCCACCACCAGGTGGTCCATTTATCCAGTGTTTGTTGTTTCCTTGCAAAACTTTCACATGCCTTATTTCTTTTCTCCTGCCCACTACTTTCAGATCATTTTTATCATCCTTCTTTTTTTTTTTAAATAAGGAAATGGTGGCTCAGAGCCAAACAGAGCTTGGGAGTAGAAGCTTTGAATCCTAAATACAAAAATCATTCTGGAAACACAGTTTAACAGAGACTTTTTTTCAGTGAATCATTTGTTGCAACCTAGTGTTATAGACATAATGAACATGCCGTCTCTCTCTCCTAGTAAGGAATGAATTGCCCTCTCCACGCTTCTGTGGCCTCTAGGAGACCACAATAGTCGGGAGGAAATGGTTGGAAAGGCAGAATGATTCCTCCAGCCTGGCAATGCTATGTGTCTCTAAGAAAGCAGAACATCGAGGCAGGCGATCTTTGTGAGTTCGAGGCCAGCTTGGTCTACAAAGTGAGTCCAGGATAGCCAAGGATACACAGAGAAACCCTGTCTCGAAAAACCAAAAAAAAAAAAAAAAAAAAAAGAAGTAGAAAGCAGAACATGTTTGTTGCACTCTCTCGGTTGGAATATAGATATAATTTCATAGTAGCCTAGAACTCAAGTTCATGGTGTGTGTGCTGATTTCTTCAGCTGTTGACATGTATCGCTTTTACAACTTTTCCTAGTCATTTTCCCTCTGTCATTAAAAAGTCAGATTGGGATGCCTGCCATCATACTTGCTTTCCATCCCGCCATAGTTTCCACTCACTATGGCGTCAGAAACTGGAAGGGCTAAGATCCCTCTCCATCCGGTGACATCAGACTTCCCAGAGTCTGTCAGTAAGTTGGCAGCTTTCTGAATTCCATGAGAACGTTAAGTGCCTTGGTCCTGGCAAATGGCAAGACTTAGAACTCTCAGGCATACTGAACAAAACTGATTGGTTAACGGAAGTGGGGAGGGCTGGGGAAATGCAAAGCTTAATTTCCTTCTCTGGCTCCCTGCCACCTGGCTATGACAGCAGTTGTTAATATATTTCAAACAGCCAGTTTCACACACTTGTACTGTAAAAGCTGGGTTTTTATCAAACCTGGGAAAAGAGAATGTTAAATGTGAACGCCCAGGGTTGGCACAACCCTGGTGGGCATGTTCACGGGCCTTGACCCTGGCAGCTCCATCAGGTAGCAGCTCTTCACCAGCCTGGCCTGAGGTCCTCCCACCTGGAGTGAAGGTCAGAATGTCTGCCAGGAGCAGTGTGTCCCTGAGGCCACCATGCATTTTGAGTTAGCTGGAAATTTCAAAGGGACTTTAGAAACAACAAAAAATGAACAAACAAACAAACAAACCAGGAAGATTCAGACAAATCAGGCACACAGAAATCGGGTTTTTCATATGCACATGTCTGCATGCTTCTAACTAGCTCTTGACATAGCCACAAGTCTTCCAGTAGAGAATAGGCCAGCCATGGTTTGGATGTGTTGATTGAAACAGTGACCAAACAGGGTGGTCTGACACCTAGTCATGTCATTCTAAAACCTTCTTCTCCAACCAAGGGGCTGAGGAAATGCATCCCCACACCCCTCAGTACCACCAAGGAAGGAACTTGCATGATGGAGGCAATGCCATTATAAATGGAGACTCCCTCAGATTAGCTTCCAACTCAGTCCTTTGAGAAGACTGTGCCAGGTTCCTGGGGAGAGGGGGGCTGTGATTAAAAGGATACAAATAAAGACCTGCAGCATCTGAGGTGTTGAGAGTTCTGTGGACGTTGACAAAAGACAATCCTCCCACCCCACCTTCCCTTGTGTGAGCAACAGAACAGCAGGAGGGAACACTAATGACCCAGCAGGAGCGGGCAACATAGCTACTGGCTTTTCCCCAACCACAACCTAGGTTTTCTCATTGCCAGCCCTGATTAAACTGTATAATGAGGATTTGGAGCAGATAATTGAGAAAAGACTCCAGTGCAGATTAAAAGGGCTCTCTAGGATACCCCAACAAATGAGACTGAACTGAAGTTTAATAAACATACTAGAATTTTTGTGGTAGATGATAGACCCAAGGATACCCCCTCTTATCAGCGAGTACCTCTGAAGTACACCAGAAACCAGAAGGACAGGTGTCCAGATGGACCAGGCACTCTACAATATGGAACACGCACATGTTCTGTCTCCAAAGTAACGAAAACAAGCCAGGTGGGACCACTTTTGGAGTTAGGCACAAGATTCTACTTCAAGGACCTCAACCTTAATTCAGGATTCCCAAGAAGTATCCATAAAAGAGGTGTCATTGCTTTGAGCACATTCTCCAAAAGGGATATTCCCTATAATGATTCAAAAACTGTGATCTGGGGGTAAAGGAGGTGGCTCGACAGGTAGAAGTGCTTTCAGTGCAAGCCTGACCCTCTGAACTCTGAACCCTAGAACCCACATTAAAAAACAAAACCTGAATTGGTAGTGTGCAACTGTAATTGCAGCACTAAACAGCAAGACAGGAGAACAGCTGAGACAGGAGAACCACCAGAGGCTGACAGGCCAGCTAGCTTGGTATCCAAGCACACGAACAGGAACAAGAGAGAAACTTGCCTCAGACAAGGTGGAAGGCTAGAACTGACTCCTACAAGTTATCCTCTGACCTCTTCATGCGCACACACACACACACACACACCTCATCCATACATACACACACATATCATACGTACATACACACATACATACATACATGTACACACACATCATCCATCCATACACACATATGTCATACAAAGACATTATACATACATGTACACACACGAAAATCAAGTGAAAAGAAAGCTGTGGGTGTAACTCATCCAGAGCACTTGCCTCGCATGTGTGAGGCCCTAGGTTCACTATTACAAAATAAGTTGAATAAACAAACAGTGATCTGCAGGTAGAAACTGGTCGGTTGGTTTACAAATAGACCAGTTATCTGGCAGACCTGCTCAGGTATAGGATGAGGCTGGTCACCTTAGATACAGAAGATAAACAAATTAGGAGTCCTCTGATTTTCAGGGCCTCTGTAATTCACCAAGGGCTAAGGCCCATCTTCTCACAGGAAGCTTGCATGGTTTGTTTCCTCAGCCTGTTTATTACAAAGGCTGGTGACTTCACATTTGCATTGCAAATAGCTCTTTGTGTTGACATTTTGTTTGGACTTGAAGGGCCCATAATATTTTTCCAAGTTTGGGCGGGGTTAGTGGCTTCCATCCAGAAACCAGTATTTTATTCATGTACTCAAAATACAACAGATGCTCAATATCTCTAATTTGAATGAATGAATAAACGAATGAATGAATCTGAAGATAGGTTTCCAACTTCAACTGTCTCTAAACAATTATGAAGTTAAAATGTTTTGATTTTTTTAGATTAAATTCTCATATTCATTATGTATTCGTCCACCTTTACAAATGTTTGCTCAATACCTCACTTAATTCCCTTGATAAAATGGAATCCAGCGACCACATCACACCCAACTCTGGATCTTCAGTATTTCCTCATATGTGTGAAGTGCTCGATAAATATTTGTTTGGTGGAAATGGGAATTCTACATGTCATTTATTTTTCAAGGGCATGCCAAACACACTCAAGCTAAGAATGTGATTTATTCATCATTTATAAAATAAAATAAAAATACTAGCACAGACAGAGCCTTGGTGGCTGTTTGGATATGTGTGGCACATAGACCTGAACAGTTGTTGGGACTCATTCTTATATTAATCTGGCACTGAGGACACAGAGCTGAACCTGGCCTCAAAACCTTAGTCACTGAAGAAGACAAAAGGAGATCCATCAGTATAGCTAAGGTGGGAGGTAAGGAGCTGACCATGCCCCTCAAGTTCTGAAGCCATCTCTCCAGAACATTTTTAATAGTACTATAAAACTATATATTATTTATATGCTATATATCATAAAATTATATTTATTATATGTTATATAATATATAATAGAATATATATTGTTGCAAAATAATATGTAATATTAGTAATATTAAATATAAGAGTGATATTTAGCAGAGACTAAAGGATAAAGATTGAGAGCCATGCAAAGTGGGCAGAGCTTCCTCAGCCTATGATCAAACCCGAGAGATGCCCCATCCAGAGTTGATCATATGACCATGAAACCTGGGGGTCAAATGACTGACTCCTTCCTTGGGTTGAAGGCCTGGAAGAAGATTGAAGAGAAGAAGTAAAACATCTAAAGCCAGTGTGATATCTACTTGTCTCTACCTCTCTTTCTTAACATGATCCACAGTAGACCCTGGGATGTGAGTTCTAGCTTCACTACATTGCTTGGATAAAACACTCTGATCAGGGAAGAGAGGATTTGTTTGGCTTATAGTTCCAGGTCACTGTCTATCATCGAATCAGTCAGGGCAGGAACTCGAGCATAAGCTTGAGGCAGAAACTGTATGAAGGGATGGTGCTTGCTGGGTCAATTGCAAGCTCGTGTTTAGCCAGCTTTCTTATGCAGCACAGGACCATCTGGCCAGCACTGGTGCTGCCCACCCTGGGATGGGCTCTCCTGCATCCATTAACAATCAAGACAAACCCCACACCTCCAGACACGCTCACAGGCCTTGGTCAGTCCCTCAACTACTACCTTCTCAGGTGATGTTAGGCTGTATGGAGTTGACAAATAAAGTTAGCTAGAGCAAAGAGCTTGATAGGAGGGAGTTTTTCATTGAAAAGGAAAAGTATGTACAAGACCTAAAGGGAAGAGGTGACGCTGCTCATTAGAGGAGGGCAGTGAGGAGAGACAGCATTGTTCAGGAGATGTGTCAAGGCCTGAAGAGCCCTTTGGTCCAAGACAGAAATTCAAAACAATTCCTAAGAACAAGGGGATGTGGAGATTGCCACGCCGGCACATGACACCGCTGTATTTATAATGTCTGTGCCTGCAGGATCATCTCCAAAAAGCGCTTGTCCACCTGAGCCATGATGGTAACTCAGGCTGGGGGAGGGGGAGGGGCTGGCAAATGTCACAAAGTGAATGAACTGAGGAAATACTAGCAGGTAGAATAATCTTAAGAGCCTAATGCATTCTGGGGCATTTCTTGACCTATTGCCACGTGCCAGCCATGGACTGTGTTCTTGAATTCTCCACCCACCTTCTGAGAATATGCCTATTTTCTTTTATGAGACAGGGTTTCTCTGTCTGGCCCTGGCTGTCCTGGAACTCATTCTGTAGACCAGGCTGGCCTCAAACTCACAGAGATCCGCCTGCCTCTGCCTCCCCAGTACTGGGGTTAAAGGCGTGTGCCACCATGCACAGCGAGAGTGTGCCTACCCTTATCTGCATTTTCACAACGCAGAAGCTAGGACATCAAGCAGAACCGCCCGGCTTGTAAGTAGCAGAGCTAAGATGCAGGCCCAGCACTCAAGTAGCAATCCTCTTGTGCTCCCTCTTAGTCACACCTTTGAGGTTTCTGGCTTGGGCAGCAGGGAGAACGATGGCACCATTTACCGAGGGACAGCACATAGGACAACAGATGAACCTGAGTGGAGGGGGGAAAATGCATGTGGGTGGGACATTCATGAGGAGCAAATCATACAGAATTCTTTTTTATTTTTTATATTTATTTATTACTTTAGGTTACATCTCCATCATAGTGTCCTCTTTCCACCCTTCCCAGTCCCACCCTCCCACTCTCTACCCCCATCCCTTCCATCCCACTCCTCTGGAGTGGAGCGTCTCTACATATCAGTCCCCCACACCAGTTTAGCATATGAGGGCCAAGAGCCTCCTCATACACGGGGGGGCCTACAAAGCAGCACCACTAGGGCAAAGTGTCTCATGGTCAGGTATTAAAGTCTATGTTCCTGTTCCCCTTGGTGCATTGGCTGTAGCATAGTTATCCTGTACTATATGGTTAAAATCCGATTATAAGTGAATAGAGGCCATGTGCATCCTTCTGAGTCTGGGTTAGCTCACTCAGGATGAGCTTCTCTAGTTCCAGCCATTTGGCTGCAAATTGCAGGATTTCATTGTTTCTGATGGCTGGGTAGTATTCCATTGTGTAGATATACCACAGTTTTTTAATCCATTCCTCCGTTGAGGGACATCTGGGTTGTTTCCAGTTTCTAGCTATTACAAATAAGGCTACTATGAACATAGAGGAGGAAACTTCCTTGTGATTTGGTGAGGAATCATTTGGATGTATACCCAGAAGTGGTATGGCTGGGTCTTGTGGTAGAGCTATTCCAAGTTTTCTAAGATATCGCCAGACTGATTTTCATAGTGGTTGTACAAGTTTGCACTCCCACCAGCAATGGAGGAGGGTTCCCCTTTCTCCACAACCTCGCCAGCATGTGCTGTCATTTGAGCTTTTGATCTTAGCATGCAGGATTCTTTTTTTTTTTTTATTAAATACTTTATTTTTTTTTCTTCAAGTTACATCTCAGTAACAAACCCCTCCCTATTCCCCCTTCCTATCCCACCTTTCCACCCTCTTCCCTCCAGAGGTTTCCCCTTTCAGTCCAACAGCTGGTTCCTTCTCTTATAACAGTAAGTATTATACAAAACAATAGATATAAATATGCCACATTTATGAGAGTAAATTGGCCCAGTATACCTTCCCAATGTTCAGTTTATACCTATTTGGCCCCTGACTTTAACATTCTACTATCTACCCAACTCCATGAGTTTAAAGGTCTATATGTGACTCAACATTCATACTATCTTGCAACACACTTTTAAGAGTATCTTCTTAGATCTATAACACCCTCTTGATTCCTAAACAGTTCAAAATTTAACTATAAGATTCTATCTGTCTATTCTTCAACCACCTCAGAGACCTGAGAGGGATAAATATATTTGCTTATATAGGAAGTGCAGAGCCTGCAGCTTCCAAAACTAAGAAAGAACATACCAATAACTGCCTGGACAGTTCCCATTTTCTCTCCATACATTCCAGCATCAATCTTCAGGCTTTGGGTCCTGTTTCTCTGACAGACATTTGTTGTAGTGCAGGGATTATGAAGGACTTACCTACCCTGTCTTGGCAGAGTTAGGCTGTCGACTTCCCTGCTACCAAGTTTTGTCCTTTTTGGACAGTAGTCTGTCTGCAGTTGGTGCAAGGGGTTGATACATAATTAAGAGTATATTTAACCACAATTGAATAGATCTTTGTATATTGATACAAATTTAAAGATAATGCTTCCCAATGGTATCATACCTAGAGATACTTAAAAATAAAAATGTGAAGCTCTGACCTCTTGATACCAACCGTCTAAAACGGTCTAGGATAGTTAAAACAAACTCCTAGTCATGCAAACATGTCTCTTTGTTAGCTACTATGACAGTCTATCACAGATATTCTCTAAACTACCCAGTAATCAAGTTGCTAAGAGACAAGCAACATTTGCTTATCTAAATACAAGAGATGGTTAGGGCATCTTCAAAAACCCCTAGAGATCTGCAGAATATGGCATTCAAAGATGTTATCTTAAATCAAGATTTTTTTTTTGATATAGAGACATATCAGTGCCTGACAGCACCCCCTATTCTACTCCAAGTAGAAGATAAGCATCGAAGAACCTCCACTGTAAGATGGTTGAATTAGTGGCAAGCCTTTCTCTTGGCATGCAGGATTCTTAAGACCGGATTGAGGAGTGCCCTGTACAAGACAGACAGAGATCTGAAAATCAGCTGAAGATAGGCAGTGATGACAGTTCACCCTTTCCCTTTGCTTCCAAGGCTGAGTGTGGATGCAGCTTCAGTGCTTTGGAGTGCCATGAAAAAAGACGACTTGGACCAAGGTACTGGGAGCACCAATGAGATCTCAAATGGGTCTCCTCCATCTCTGATCCCAGGTCACACTCAGCCACAGAAAAAGCACCAGCACCAGGTTCCTGGTGATCTGGGACCCCAGCCTTCCTAAGCCATCTGGGTACTGCAACACAGGAGCAAATGTTTCGCCACTTTCATCCCGCTTTCATGCCGATTACCTCCTCCTTACGAAACTCACGTCTCCGCAGTGCTGCCGAAACGGTAACAGACAGATAATGCACTGTGCCATTAACACATCCCTGTCCATTTAAAACTCTCCAGAGAAGCAAGCAGATGAGCCTTGGAGTTAGCTCAGCGGTGGGGATTATTGTTTGGCTAATTATAAGCGGCACTGTCAGACTCTAGCAGATACTACGAGGGGCATAGCCACCCTGTCTGCCCTGAAAGGGGAGGTGTGACCGTTGAAAGACACCAGCTCAAGACACCTGGAAATCTGCACTCCGTGGGGACTGAGGTAGGAGGAGTTGAAAGACAGACCATGCCTCCAAGAAAAAAATAAAAAACAAAAAGACAAAACACGGGAACTTCAAACAGGCCATGACTCTCTGGCACCAGCCATGCCCTGTCCCCTGACCCACGGACTCATCTCCCACATTTGAGATGGTTGTGTGAATTTGGGGTTGGACTTGTTTGGTAATAAAATACAATATAAGCATGAGAGTTTCAAAGACAGATCACTAATGGTTTTGCAGGTTCCACACTAGTCTTCTGGGTGACTAATGCGGTGTACCTGGAACGTGCCATACAGTGAACACACTCAAGCATCCCTTTGAAGAGGTCTGGGCGGTCATGAGCTGAAACTTCAGACAAGTGCCAGTTCCAGTCTGCCAGCTATGTGCGACTTTTCCTGGGAAACCCACAACAACCATCTATTCACCCCCAAATAGTGCGGTGACAGTAGACCACAGGAAAAGGCTCCACCAAAGTCTATCTTAGTGAACCAATGGGTTAATTGGAGTTACTTAGAGGAACATGGGTGAGGAGTTATTTGCAGGAGTGTGAGGGGTTCAAAAGCAGGCACACTGGGGATCCAAGATGGCGGCAGCCGGCATGGACACATTTTGAACTGGGGGAAAATAGCTACAACATTGCAGAAATATAAACAAGCTGAGCAACATCCTGAGAAGTGTGAACCTGCAGGGTCACACCGGGCGAACCCAGGAACTAGTGGGGGTCCCTCATGGAACCCTCAGACACTCCCAGGCAGCAGAGAACAGCACAGTAGGGCGTAGCTCTGCTCAGACCCAGGCGTCATGGACCCATGCAGTGCTGCCCAGAACCCAGACCGAAAGGAGCAGACCCAAGCAGCATGGAGCATGGTGTGGCATGGCATGGAACCCAGGACGAGGAGTGAGCCTTGGAAGTGGGGGAGAGCCACTCAAAAACCCAGCAAGGGAACAGGCTCGGGGCACAAAGCGGAGATTAGTGGTGTGAGACACAGACTCCAGTCCAAGGAAGAGGTCGGGGTACAGAGCAGAGGCCACTAGTGCAGGACACATGCCCAGAACCCAGGGCAGAGGCCAGCATGGACCTGGCCGCAGAAGCGGGCAAAAGCCACGAACTGGCTGGCAGGGAGGCATAAGCATATCTGGACTTACCCAGAAAGGTGTTGGTCAGAAAGGTCCCTCTACTGGATATACAATCACTTGGAAGAACATTGCACACTCAGACAGGGCACAGGGCTGCTCTTCTTGCCCCAGTACAGTCTCCCACAGGTCTGATTACTACAGGGTCTTGAAAGGTAGTACCAACTGCCAGAGAGAGGTACCTCCCACCTACCTGAGCACCCAATATTCCCATGGTTACCACAACACCCTAAAGAGGATCAGCACTGCCACTGAAACGGTCCAGAAGACATCAGGAACAATCAGCTTAGGGCAACCAGATAGCTAACGGTCAGCAAAGGGACAAAACTGTCAAAAATCGGGAAATATGACTCCAACAAAATTCAGCGCGAGGTTAGCACAGCAAGCCATGAACATCCCACCACAGTTGAAACACATGAAAATGATGACAAATCTATACTTAGGAAAATGATGGAGTCCTTTCAAGAAGAAATTAAAATACTGAAAGAATACCAAGAATCCTCAATTTTACAAATAAAAGCATTGGAGAATACCATTAAAGACCTCTAAACCAACGCAGTCCAACATGAACAGGAAAGAGACAAGGCAATGAAAGATTCGAAAGATTTGAAAGATTTGCAGACAAAGACAAGAAAATTGGAACAGGAAACATATAAAATGAATAAAATGTTTCAAGACATGAAATTGGAAGTAGAAGCAATAAAGAAAACACAAACAGAGATAAGAGTGGAAGTGGAGAATCAAGGGAAGAGAACAGGAACTACAGGCATGAGTATGAAAAATAGGATACAAGAGATGGAAGACAGGATCTCAGGCGTGTAAGATTCAATGGAATAAATCAGTACAATAACCAAAGAAAATGAGAATTCTAAAAAAGTTCTCACCCATAACATCCAAGAAATCAAGGATTCAATGAAAAGATGCAACCTAAGAATTATAGGCATAGAGGAAGGAGAAGACTCCTGACTCCAAGGTCCAGGAAACATCTTTGACAAAATCATAGAAGAAAACTTCCCAAACCTAAAGAGAGAGATGCCAATAAAATTCCAAGAGGCATACAGAACACCATACAGATTAGATCATAAAAGAAACTCCTCTCAGACATAATAATTGAAACTCCAAATGTACAGAACAAAGAAAAAAATATTAAAAGCTGTAAGAGAAAATGGTCAAGTAACATATAATGACAGACCCATCAGAATTACACCTGACTTCTCCTCAGAAACTTTAAAAGTCAGAAGGGCCTGGGCAGATCTCCAACAAGCCCTGAGAGAACATAGGTGCCCAGCCAGACTATTATACCCAGCAAAACACTCCATTAACATAGATGGAGAAAACAAGATATTCTGTGACAAAATCAAATTTAAACAGTATCTGCCCACAAATCCAGCCCTACAGAAGATTTTTGAAGAAAATTTCCAACCAAGAGAAGATAACTACACCCAAGAAAACAGAAAAAGCAAAAAACTCCACTGCAGCTAAACCAAAAGAAACACACAACCACCACCTACACCAAAATAATAGGAAATAACAACCTTTAGTCGTTAATATCCATCAACATCAATGGACTCAACTCTCCAATAAAAAGACTCAGGCTTACAGAATGGCTCTGGAAACAAGACCCATCATTTTGCTGCATAGAAAAAATGCATCTCACTAGGAAAGATAGACGCTACCTCAGAGTAAAGGGCTGGGAAAGGGTTTTCCAAGAAAATGGACCCAGGAAGCAAGCTGGAGTAGCCATCCTAATATCAAACAAAACAGACTTTCAACTGAAGTTAACCAAAAAAGACAGAGAAGGGTACTACATACACATTAAAGGAAATATTCATCAAGGTGACATCTTAATATTGAATATCTATGCCCCAAATAAAAGGGTACTTACATTTGTAAAAGAAACTCTTCTGAAGCTTAAACCACACATCAATCCCCACACATTAGTAGTGAGAGACATCAACACCCCACTCACAACAATGGACAGGTCATCGAGACAGAAACCAAACAGAGAAATAATGAGTCTAACAGAGGTCATGAACCAAATGGACCTAACAGATATCTACAGAATGTTTCACCCAAACACAAAAGAATACACCTTCTTCTCAGCACCACATGGAACCTTCTCCAAAATTGACCATGTTCAGACACAAAGCATGCCTCAACAGATACAAGAAAATTGAAATAACCCCTTGTATCTTATCAGACCACCATGGAATAAAGCTGGACTTCAACAACAACAGAAATAACAGAAAGCCTACACACTCATGGAAACTGAACAACTCTTTACTGGATGACTCCTAGGTCAGGGAAGAAATAAAGAAGGAAATCAAAGACTTCTTAAAATCCAATGAAAATGAAGGCACAACATACCTAAACCTATGGGACACAATGAAAGCAGTGCTATGAGGAAAGTTCATAGCACTAAGTGCCTTCAAAAAGAAAATTATGACAGCTCATATTAGCGAATTAACAGCAGAACTGGAAGAATTGGAAAGAAAACAAAAAGCAACCAATCCCAAGAGGAGCAGAAGCAGGAAATCACAATTGTACGGCTGAAATCAACAACTTAGAAACAAAAAGGGCAATACAAAGAATCAATGAAACCAAGAGTTGGTTCTTTGAGAAAATCAACAAAATAGACAAACCCTTAGCCAAATTAAATAAAAGGCAGAGGGAAAAAATCCAAACCAACAAAATCAGAAATGAAAAGGGAGAAATAACAACAGACATTGAGGAAATCCAGAGAATCTTTAGGCCCTACTTTAAAAATTCATACTCCACCAAATTTGAAAACCTAAGTGAAATGAACAATTTTCTTGATAGATTCCACCTACCAAAGCTAAATCAAGATCAGATAAACAGATTAAACAGCCCTATAACCCCTAAGGAAATAGAAAAAGTCATTAAAAATCTCCCAACCAAAAAAAGCCCAGGGCCAGATGGTTTTAGCACAGAATTCTACCAGACCTTCAAAGAAGAGCCAACACCAATACTCTTCAAACTCTTCCACAAAATAGAATCAGAAGAAACACTCCCAAACTTATTCTATGAGGCCACAGTCACCCTGATTCCTAAACCACACACAGACCCAACAGAGAAAGAGAACTTCAGACCAATCTCCCTCATGAACATAGATGCAAAAATACTTAATAAAATACTGGCAAACCGAATTCAAGAACACATCAAAAGTATCATACACCATGATCAAGTAGGCTTCATCCCAGGAATGCAGAGATGGTTCAAGATACAAAAATCCACCAACATAATTCACCATATAAATAAGTTGAAAGAAAAAAACTACATGATAATCTCTCTAGATGCTGAAAAAGCATTTGACAAAATCCAACACCCCTTCATGCTAAACGTCCTGGAGAGAACGGGCATACAAGGACCATATCTAGAAATAATAAAGGCAATGTACAGCAAGCCTGTAGCCAACATCAAATTAAATGGAGAGAAACTTGAGGCATTTCCTCTAAACTCAGGGACAAGACAAGATGTCCACTTTCACCATATCTCTTCAACATAGTACTTGACGTTCTTGCTAGAGCAATAAGACAGCTAAAGGAGATCAAGGGGATACAAATTGGAAACAAAGAAGTCAAATTATCCCTATTTGCAGATGATATGATAGTATACATAAGCGACCCCAAAAATTCCACCAGAGAATTCTTACAGCTGATAAACACCTTCAGCAAAGTGGCTGGATACAAAATTAATTCAAAAAAATCAGAAGCCCTTCTTTATACAAAAAAAGGGCTGAGAAAGAAATTAGGGAAACAACACCCCTCACAATAGCCACAAACAATATAAAATACCTGGGGGTAACTCTAACCAAGCAAGTGAAAGACCTGTATTCCAAGAACTTCAAGTCCTTGAAGAAAAAAATTGAAGAGGCCATCAGAAGATGGAAAGATCTCCCATGCTCGTGGATAGGTAGGATCAACATAATAAAAATGGCCATTCTACCAAAAGCAATATACAGATTCAATGCAATTCCATCACAATTCTTTATAGGCCTGGAAAAAGCAATTCTCAACTTCATATGGAATAACAAAAAATGCAGAATAGCTAAATCAATCCTGTACAATAAAAAAAAAAAAAACATCTGGAGGTATCAGCATCCCAGATTTCAAGCTGTAATACAGAGCAATAGTAGTAAAAACAGCATGGTACTGGTATAGAAATAGACCAGTGGATCAATGGAATTGAATTAAAGACCCAGAAATGAACCCACACACCTATGGTCACTTAATTTTTGACAAAGAAGCCAAAACCGTATAATGGAAAAAGGATAGCATCTTCAACAAATGGTGCTGGTCCAACTGGATGTTCACATGTAAAAGAATGAAATTAGACACATACTTATCACCTTGTACAAAACTTAAGTCCAAGTGGATCAAAGACCTTAACATTAGGCCTGACACATTAAATCTTTTAGAAGAGAAAGTAGGGAAAACCCTTGAATTCATTGGCACAGGTGACAACTTCCTGAACAGAATACCAACAGCTCAGGATCTAAGGCCAATAATCAATAAATGGGACCTCATGAAACTGAAAAGCTTCTGTAAGGCAAAAGACACTGTCATTCAAACAAAACAGCAGCCTACAGACTGGGAAAAAATCTTCACCAACTCCACATCTGACAGAGGGCTAATATCCAAAATTTACAAAGAACTCAAGAAATTAAATTCCAAGAAACCAATTAATCCAATCAAAAAATGGGGAAAAGAGCTAAACAGAGAATTCACAAAGGAGGGATCCCTAATGGTTGTGAGACACTTGAAGAAATGCTCAGCATCCTTACTCATCAGAGAAATGCAACTCAAGATGACTCTGAGATTCCATCTCACACCTGTCAGAATGGCTAAGATCAAAAGCTCAAATGACAGCACATGCTGGCAAGGTTGTGGAAAAAGGGGAACACTCCTCCATTGCTGGTGGGAGTGCAAGCTTGTACAACCACTATGGAAATCAGTCTGGTGATATCTTAGAAAACTTAAAATAGCTTTACCTCAAGACCCAGCCATACCACTTCTGAGTATACGTCCAAATGATTCCTCACCAAATCACAAGGAAGTTTCCTCCTCTATGTTCATAGTAGCCTTATTTGTAATAGCTAGAAACTGAAAACAACCCAGATGTCCCTCAACCGAGGAATGGATAAAAAAAAAAACAAAAACTGTGGTACATCTACACAATGGAATACTACTCAGCCATCAGAAACAATGAAATCATGCAATTTGCAGCCAAATGGATAAAACTAGAGAAGCTCATCCTGAGTGAGCTAACTCAGACTCAGAAGGATGCACATGGCATCTATTCACTTATAATCGGATTTTAGCCATATAGTACAGGATAACTATACTACAGCCAATGGACCAAAGGAAACAGGAACATAGATTTTGTTGCCTGTCAATGAAACACTTTGCCCTAGTGGTGTTGCCTTGTAGGCCCCAGTGTATGAGGAGGCTCTTGGCCCTCATATGACTGCTGAACTGGGGCGGGGGACTGTTATGTAGGGACACTCCACTCCAGAGAAGTGTGATGGAAGGAATAGAGGGTAGAGGGTGTGAGGGTGGGCCTGGGAGGGGCAGAAAGAGGACACTGAGATGGAGATGTAACCTGAAGTAATAAATAAATATTTTTTAAAAAGCAGGCGCACCACCCAAAAGCCCCCTCTGGCATGGGTGATGAGCCAGGAGAGCTGTATCCATGTAGGGTCCTGCCCAACCCCCAGACAGCTCTGCCAACATTGGCCTCTCTCCCAGCAAGAGCTTGTGAATCTTGTCATTTGCTAAGCTTCCTGAAACTTGGAGCCTTTTTCCCCCCGCAGGTAGGAAGGGCATGCCGAGCCAGAGTTTAGCTCCTGTGACCTGAGTACTTCAAAGCTTCATTTTTTCCTTCTACTGTGCTGAGCCTCCCTAGAGATAATCCAAGACTCTCTGCAGCTCTGCTGCTAAAAGCTCTGTGGTTGAGAAAATGGCCTGTCACTCCAGGCTCATTTTCTCTGCTTGCAAAGTCATTGGATTCTAAGGGCCCAGATATTTCTAATACTCAACACCATGGCCCCCATCTCACTATCATTAACATCTGTCTTCTGTCAAGAGCAGTTTGTTCTCAAGGAGTTCCCTCTGGCCCTGGCTCTGGTTTAAGCTCTCATGAAGAAGTGGCTTCAACTGTGGCAAGGGGGCCTTAAGAAATGTCTGGAAGCCAGTGTAATCATGCACACCTTTAATGCCAGCACCCAGGAGTCAGTGGCAGGTGGATCTCTATGAGTTCAAGGCCACCCTGGTCTGCATAGTGAGCTCCAAGAGAGCCAGAGCTACATAGAGAGACCCTGTCTCAAAGAAATCTAAATAATTTTCCTGAAAGACCTGAGGAATTTAACTTATGGAAAAAAAAAAACATAGGAAATTCTCTTGGTCGGATATTTTTCAAAACAATGTAATGAACACTATCTGCCCAGGAGCTCTTACACTAGCTGAGAAAATCAGACAGAAGTGGAACTAGGTTGGAAACAATGGAGGTGCTGTGTGTTCACCACCCCCCCACCCCACCCCGCCCACCAACACTTTGCCCTTTCTTGTCCTGAGACTAGAACACCTGTCAGATTTAGGAGCCTGACTAATCAGTAGCTACTTCATCCCAGGGCTTCAGACCATTACGTTCACAATTTATTAACAACTGCTCCTGGAGATTTTCAAAACTGAAATTAGAAAATCCCCTCAAAGGAAAGCTGATGGTATCACTTCTCCACATTTCCAGTCTTCTAGAACTTGGGGCTTTGTTACTTCTTGTTGACACTTTACTGTTTTCACAGTCATTCTTCCCCCTACCTCCTCCCTCCTCCCTCCGTCCTCTTCCCTCCTCCCTCCTCCCTCCTCATCACCTTTGTCCATTTCATCCTTCCTTTCATTCCTACTCTCCCTCTGAGAATCCTCTACTAGAGAGAGCTGAGATCTTTATTGTGTAGAACACGAAAATGTTCTGATACTCAACATGATGAGGAACTTTTCATCTTCTTCAGAACATTCCCCTTCGTCTTTCTAATCTCCTCACCCTTCTTATGAGAAAAAATAAGAAGAGAATAAATCTCTTCTTTTAAAATTGATTTTATTTAAATGGTTTAAGATGAATATTTCAAATATGTAAGTAGCTGTGGAACCAACGTCCTGTGCCTTTCCCTCAGCCATGGTACTGATTTGGTCGACTCACCTTCAAGGCCACAGTCTGACACAGATCCTGGGAGCTGAAGGGCAAATTTCAGGTCCTGGTTATTGACATTTTCTGGATCTGTGACTTAGGCCCAAGTCATCATGTGGCCCTGCCTCCCTTGTCTGACACGCTGAACAATAATTAGTAGATATTCAACAGATACTGGACTGTGTGAGTTTACAGTACCAGGCACAAATTTCTCTTGAGGTTCTCAAATCTAATAAGAAAGCATGTGGTTACCTTCATAAGACTTGTGCCCCTATTGCACTGGAGGGCTCAACTGGCCTGGCCAGTTGATATCATAGCTCACAAGGTTCAGAGCTGGGTAAGGCCATGATGTCTTTTCTCCTCTAGCAGTCTGCATAGCAGCATTATGAAAGTTAGACAGTAGGAAGGAAGCTTCCAGTTCAGGTCCAGCTTAATTTATTCATATGTTGTATCAAAGTTGTAAGATGTCTTCAACAATGGGCTCTTATCATCTAGGTCTGGTGGACAAACAAGAGCAGTGACAAAAGTCTGTGTTTTAGGGTGACTTCGGGACCTCCCTAGGCAACAACTTATAAAGAGGTTCCTTGCAGCTAGCATGGGGAGTTTTACTCAATAACTTGTGGATTCTAGAAACAGCATTATCTAGCCAAGCAGGATATTTCCCTTTAAAAGATATTTTTAAGTTTATTTATTTTTATTTTATGCACATTGGTGTTTTGGCTGCATGCATGTCTGTGTGAGAGTGTCAGATCTTAGAGTTACTGTAACCGAACTTTCAAGTTATTATTTAACACTTATTTATTTATTACTAAATTCACTTATAACAAACACCAACAATTTCTTAACTATTAATCCTATAAATTCCTACAACCCCTTTAACCTATCCACTAAACCTATTGATAATCATAACAACCACTTTCATAACCTTTTAGAATGATACAGTCTCTGGGGCAGGTCCTCAGTCGTCAGGAACACAGTCTTTGTTGTAGATTCTTTAACACACTTAGCAGTCCTTCTTCTGGATCTCTCAGATGCAGGTTCGTCAGGGTAGTTGGTTATTGCAGTCTCACCTTAAATAAGGCTTCATGCTTTCTTCTCTGTGGGAGACCCCAGCCGTCTGCAGGCCAACTTACTTCTTTTGAATCAGGAACTCAGCTGCTCTGCCTCAGTCCTTAAAGCCAGGCACCGTTTCCTTTAGGCCACTGTTTGGACAGATCAAACCCCTCTAGGCAAAAGCTGAGCCACAGGGTCCAGTCCTTGGC
>CAJQZJ010024861.1:0-17881 GCA_907164525.1 Lophiomys imhausi | reverse complement strand
ACACACACACACACACACACACACACACACACACACACACACACACATACAACCTCAGCCTAAGGAAGTGTGTATTGACACTTCATCCTGTAGTCTGAGAGCAAAGCAAAGACTCTCAGTCATGCTTCAAAACCAGCAAAGTCTCCCACTTTATGTGCTTATCTAACCCTAAGATAGAGTTCAGATATCACTCTGGAAGTGACAGAGAGAGAGCAAGATGGACTATTGTCCCCATGTTGCTCAAGAGCCTTTTTTTTCTGAACACACATGAGTAAACATAATCCTGTTGAAGTGACGTGGTTTCTCTGAGTTGGAACCCTGATGAAGCAGGCTGGATTCACTTGAGCTCTTTGAAAAGTAGACTGAACACTGGGTACATTCTTAGTTCTTTGAAAATTACGTGGAATGCCTTCTCACTATATTCTCAGTCAAATGGAATCCTGAATGCTGAGTGAGCCTCCTCTTCTTGCCATGTTGTAAGACACAGAAGTCCAATGCCTGCATCTTACCTCCCTCAAAGCCAGGTGAACTCCCAGCATGCCTTTAGGTTTGAGCAGTTAGCAGTCTTACCATGTTTTCTCTTTTACACAGTGGGTTCATTATATCATCTGCCATAGTTCTGTCTACATCCATGTGCATGAGGTGTGCTGGCACTATTTTCTAGATGAGAACATAGGTGTGTGTTACAGAAGGTTAGACATATGGCTATCACAGCTCTGCTCAGCAAGCAGACATGAAACCCAAGAACTATCACAGTCCTGTGGATTTCCTTCAACCATACCTCTGGGTACCTGCAGTCCTTTGCCTGAGGGTTTCCTCTTGCCACCCATCTTAGTTACTTTTATATTGCTATGAAGAGACATCATGAAGAAAGAGTTTATTGGGGGCTTGCTTACTGTTTCAGGGAGTAAGTCCATGATCATCATGATGGGGAGCATGGCAGTAGGCAGGCATGGTGCTAGGGTAGTAGCTGAGAGATTATATCCTTATCTGCAATTCAGAGGCAATGAGTGCTACCTGGAAATGGTGTTAGGTTTTGAAAGCTCAAAGACCACCTCTATTGATACACCTCTTCCAATAGGCCATACCTCCTAATCCTTCCCAAACAGTTCCATCAGCTGGGGACCAAGTATTCAAGTATATACATGTATGAGGGATATTCTTATTCAAACCAACACAACTTGCTTGCCTTAATGAGAGGAATGGATGCTTCCTGAGGCAGGCTTATTGTGAGAGAAAGCCAGGATGTGCATACACCCCTTGGGTGAGGTAATGCTTGAGGTACATGGTGCTTCCAGGCTTGCATTTTCCCCAGGTTTTTTGCTAGAAGTTAACCTGTTTCTATTGTCTTTCATGTCTCTGGGACACAGGCTTTATTGGATGTCTTTCCTTCCCAGTATCACCTCCCATATCTGTGTTGGTACACCTTCACTTTACAAAGTCATTACCTGTAACTGAAACCCTCTTTCAGAGTCTGTGACTGGGATAACTCCCGAGATTCCAGATCCTTGGACATCGTGGCCTGGCTTTTTCCTTCCAAGGGAAAATGTTCTTACCAGGCTCTGTGAAGCCAGGACAGAGTATGATCCAACAGGAGAACAACCCGTATCAATCTTGTGGTACAGAATGTTCAGGGAAGAGAAAGAAAACTAGAGGGGGCTAGAGTTACCTTGCTAGTTTACCAGTTAGCCTCCCAAAGGCTACATTCCTTTCCCATAAAGAGAAGTTGCCTAACTAGAGGCAGGGTGGGCAAAAACCAGAGAGAATATCCAGTGTCAGACCCTCTGGCCTGGGAAGACAGATTGCATTCAGATAGGTTACAGAGTTCACGATGCTGTTGCATTCATTTGGCAGATAGCCTCACTATGTGAGCAGAGGAAGCACCATGTCCAGTTCTGTGACAGCCATTGTAAATCATGGAAATTATGTTGTGGCCACTTTCTTGTGGAGGCTTGGAAATAAAACTTGTATGTCAAACCAGGAACTGGAGTTGCATTTATCCTCAGCCACCTTGGCTGGGCCTCTGGCTGATAGGAGATGGGAGGGAATACTGAGGTGTCCATGGGTTGGGGTTCTGCACATTCTTCAGAGAATGTTCAGAAATCTCACAGTCCCAGAAAAACACATCAAAGTGTTTTGGAGGTTGTTCTTTTTTCATCCTCCTGAGATGATCCATAATTTGCCATGTGAGCAAAGAAGGACTTTTAAAATGAGACTAGATATCCAAAATTCTTACCTCTGCCTAGAAAGTTCTCTTGAGTGTCTGGAAAGAGATTAAAATGAAGAAAAGGTGTTGACTACAGACTGCCCTTCTTACTGATATCTGATGATAAAAACTCAATCATTTCACCCTATCATAAATGTGTGTTTATGATTATTTGCACTGCTGTATGTAGGTATATGCAGACAGGCATGAACAGTCAAGGGTGTGTGCTTTCATAGTAGTACACATTAGAAGACAGGCAGGGGTGAGAGGAAGGAAAGTCAAGATGCCTTCTGGAGGACACTGCATGGCCCAACTGCGAATTTTTATAATTTTATTATAAATTATAAAATTTATAATAAACATTTGCTTATAATTCTAATCTCTGTTACTGAAACTACCAATTTGAGGACACAGTTTTAGGTTCTAGGTGGCCATGGTCAACAAGAAAGCAAAAAGACAAAGGGCAAATGGAGGGCTGCATGTCTTTCAAGATTGGCCCTTGGTTAGTGTTCTGGTGAATATCATTAGAAACATAAAGATTAGCTTCCAGGGTGAACTGAGACCTATAAATGAGACCCTGGAGTCCTCTCCAGATTGCCCTCTGCTTTGCTCCTCATATGTCCCCAAAGTGGATGCTCACGGCAGTTTATTGCTGTAGGTTTGCTGGGAGGGTGATTTCAAGCCATTTTTTCCTCTCTACCACAAGCATGCCAAGGGAAAAGGATATTCCGAGAACCAGAGTGTTTGAAGCCTTCTGAAAGGTCATTGCTGGTTTTTCTTTGGTAGCTCTTAGCAAGGCAGAAATGCTTAGCTGTCTACCTTATCCCTTTAACACGGCTGCGAGTTGACTCCCATTTGTTGGAGACAAAACTTCCTGCTTGGTGCAGAAGTGTGCACGGCTGAGTTGGCCACAAGACAGAGGACCCTGTGTTCCTAATTATTTCTGGATGAAAAGTCCTGCAGGCAAGTGGAGATTCAGGGCAAGGATGGCCAGGTGGAGCCATCACCAGTGTGCAGTGAATTGTAGAAATGGAGAGATAATTAAATTAAGAGAGGCAGGTGCAAGCATTGAGAAATAACCATGGGTGTTAATTATGCGGTCCAGCCTCACAGTCCAGTGTTAGCAAAGGAAATGCCACAGCCCTGTCCATCACATGGCCTGTGAAAAGCTTGGGAGAAACACATTCATGGTCTCTACGGGATTTGCCAGGGCAGCCTACTTGGGATTCTAGTGACACAGGAATTATTTATTAGTGGTACTGTGCTGCACATTTCCCCCTGAGCCAAGATGGCCATTTTAGTATGTGTGGATGGTGCAGGGGACTAACTTTGATCACATAGAAATTTGAAAGTAGTGTGAATGCTTGAATGTGTTTTCAATGTAGGCAGCTTCTGAAGGTATCTCTTCTCTTTTTTGACTTGAAATGATTATATGGGCCAGGGGCAATACACCCTTGTTGTGAAGAGGTAGAGATAGACCTGAACAAGTCTGGAGCATAACATTCAAACGGAATGGCTGTGAATAGCTGCAGTGACACTGGCTGGATTACAAATGCAGTAAACAGAATGAAGGCACAACACCTCAGAATCTACCATGTATGGTTCCATTTTGGTTCGTCCCAAAATAGGTGAAACTGAGCTGTTGTGGGTTGGGAACATAGCTAATTGGTAGAGCACTTGCTTAGCATGCATGAGGCTCTAGGTTTGACTCACAGGAGGGCCTGAACTGTGGAGGTGCATGGTTGTAATACTAGCATTAGGGAGGTATGGGGCGGAGGTTCGGAGTTCAAGGTCTTTCTGGGCTACACAGAGTTGAAGGTCAACCTGGGTTATAGGAGATTGTTCTCAGATAAACAAACAATCTAAGCTACAACGATAGGTGTCAGGACTTCACGGGGTACACAGGAATGCCACAGGATGGTGGGAATGTTTTCTGTTTCTTGAGTGAGGGTTATGTGGATGTAAATATTTATCAAGGTTTGTCTAATGTGCCCTTTAAAGTCTTTGCATTTTCTTCCTGGTAAATAATGCCAGTCTGGGATGAATGTGAAAAGCCCTTCTATGCTTTGACCTTACATGGATTTTGGATCCTGGTCAGATTATGTCAACATACACTGAAGACAAATTCCTTTGTCCCAGAATTTCCCAGTTCTGAGCTGTTCTGAAAACTCTTTCATTAAAGTGAAGCAAAATCAAAGACTATGGACAGCAAACTAAAGACTGCCCTAGATTGACTCACCCATATTTTTCTATGTAAAGTTGTCTTGGGACACAGCCATACCCATGCATTTCTGTGTCTTTACTGTCATTCCTCTCTTGTCCCAGCGTCAGATAGGTAGCCTGCCCCCGCCCCCCAGCCCCACTGAGCCACAAGTCAGAGCAGTTTACTCTCTGTCTCTTTATAGAAAAAGTTAGAGCCTGAGAGTAAAGAACCATTCTGTTTGGAGCCTCTCACGTCACTCTGTGTGAGTGGAGTTTGCTGATGGAGCGTGCTGCCCTGGAAAGAGAATGTTCCAGAAAAGACAGGACAGCCCCAGAATGTGCTTACCATTTGACATCAGGAGTTTAACCCACGGAGTTTGCTGGACATGCGTGCTTGGCCTATATAAAATCGAACAACACATTTTCTGGGTCATCATTGTTAGGAAAGGATTAATAAATCTGGCCTGAAAGCTATAGGGGACCAAAGCTAACCTCTCTTTTTTAACTTTGAGCTGTTGGCTGAGAATTGCCCTGCATGGAAAATAAAGCCAAGCTAATTAATTGTGATGAAGGTGAATGTGACCCTGTTAGGCATAAAAAAAAAAAAAAAAAAAAAAAAAAACACGGTTGGCAGTGTTTGTTCATTAAATGAAGGAATAAATTGAACCAACAGAAAAATTTAGGTTTGAATTTGTGGCTAAATAAATCATTTAGTTGAAGATCAGATCTTCTGTATTGGCATTTCCTTTAATAAGGTTTAAGCCTCCCTTCTGTCCTTGACCTACCACCTGAGATGAGTGCTCCTGACCAGGCAGGAAGTCCCTGGAGGATTTGGTAATGAGACACACAAGTCCCAAAGTTCCTTCTCTCTTCATCTGGCAAGTACTTAGCTTCTTCATCTTGCTGCTTTCTTGTTAAAGGATTTGATCTTGGGCTAGAAGGATCAATAGTTTTTCTAATGAATAGTACCCAGGATAGAGAGGTAGACCCTTAACTCTCAAACAAAACAAAACATATATCATACACATCCTCAATTTCCTATATTGCTGTTCTTAAACCACCCTAGGTTACAGTGGCTGTGCACAGGTAAGCTGTACTTCCTTGAGACATGACAGGAACAGAAAGGTGAATCACAGTTGTGTTCAATACAACACAAGTATTGCTGATTTGATTGTCTAGTGCCTTTTAGATGGATAGTGATTGTTTTAATCTGTCCTGTATCTAAAAACCTGGAGCATCTGACCCTGCCCTAGAAGGCTGAACTACTGAAGATCACTCCCACCTGTTTCTGGCTGGTGGACCTTTTTTAAGGGTGAGAGCTGAAGTAGGAAAATATTTGGCAGTATTTGACAGTCATTATTTTCCTGGGTTTGATGTTGAATCCATGACCAGTATGGAGCCAGTTTCTGCCTCTTCCAGATGAAGGGACTCATGAGTTCCAGGTTCAGCAGTTTATGGTGAGCCTGAACTGGAGTGTGTTGCTGTTTGTGTTAGTGAAGGTATCTCTGTGTGCCCTTGGGTAGGAATTGGAGTTGGCTGAGTTACAAGCCACACACAGTTACCTAGAACACATGTAGAAGACAGGAACTGCCAGACAGTCCACAGAGCACAGCTACTTTCTGCATCTATTGCAAATCGTGTCAGAAATAATTAAATCCCTGTACAAACCTCCCCACAGTCCCGCAGGCCACTGAACCTGACAACAATAACAACAATGCATGTACCATAATTTGATTTCCCTCTTTATACCTTAAGATATGGGTTGGGACTGAGAGAGACTATGATTTTTTTATACTTGTTCCAAATATGTATAAAGTATCTTATAGGCATTTTCATAGAATTGCTAATAAGCCTATGAGAAGGAACCATATTCCCAACACAATCTGGTGAACATTCTCTGTGCATTTGTTCATTCATCTATTAGGTCATGAGCTCATCTTTATGGAGCATATCGCCATATGTGAAGTTGGCTACTTATTGCTGGGAAGTAACTGTAAGCATAAACAAACTTATCCCTTGCAGCTTAGTAAAGAAGGCAGACGATTGTATAATACTGTGCAAATCTGTGTTTGTAACTTTAGAAAAACATTGTAAAAGATGTGGATTAATTAATGATCTGGGGAACAGGAAATACTTTAAGGTGAAAACGACACTGGGAGCTGGAATCTACAGTAATACTTACCACATGAATATTGGAGGAAGCTGAGCAATGATCATGCCACACCCAAGTTCCCAGGATAAAAGACAACTGCATTCCGGGGCTGTCTTCTGAAAAGATGGAGACGTTGTTTAGTTTCCATTGTTACAATGCTTATGAAAAATAACTTACTTTATTTTGCTGGTCAGACTCATTTCTTCTTCCTTCCACTAAATATCCTACATAATTTCAATTCATCATAGTATCATCAACAGCAGTTGCTAGACCTTGCCCCATATCAGGTCATGCTCTGGGTAACATCAGGCTTCTGAATTGCGAACTTCTACCCCTACTCCCCAACCATGTTTGCAGCCCTGGGATGTAGGTCAATCAGGAACATTCACAGCATATTCACATGTAGTGAGTCACAAATTGCTGACAGCTTTACCAGGATGTTGACATGTTAAGAATGCTTCCTGGTCCCCATCCAAGGACTGACACGTGGCAGACATCCACATGGATGTCGGGAGCAATGTTCACGGCAGATAACACCATCCATGGAATGGAGAGCAGATGTGGCAAATGCTACTGCAGGGACATTTCCGCTACGATGTGTTCCCTTCAAATCCTGCTTCAGTGTGTCAACCTCTGATACTTATTTCTGTGCTCCAGGCTTAAGAGCATGCCTGCCTCTCTCAGTCACCATGAGGCTGGATAAAATGCAATTTTTGTCAATCTTGAATATTGTCTAAAAGGAGATGCAATGGTACTGTGACTCATTAATGCTCTTGAGGCAGCTTTTCTTGAGACCTTTACCCACTGAATGAATGGCTTCAGTCCTAACCTGTGCTGAGGCAGTCAGGGGAAGGTGGAAATCAAATCACTGGGGACAAAGACAGTAAAGTGAAAGCGGATTCAGTCACTATCAGACTTGCTTACTATTCCATCTTTTTGTTAATAAAGGTTAGTTATTATAACAGAGGCCCTGGACCCTCAGAAGACACAGCAGAAAGTGTGTCCCAAGTCCTGAGAGCACCTAATACTGCAGGACTTCACACCTGCTGTCCTCATATGCTCCTCCCCTTTCTCTCCCTCCCCTTTTCAGGAAAACACCAAAAGTTGCAGAATACATCACAACTGGATGACCAAATTCATCAGTGTGAAAGCAGTGAGACAGCAAGTCTGAGTTGTATTTTCTTTCATTGCCCATCTCCTCCTATCTAGAAATTGACCTGTGAAGCAAATATGGCCTGCAAGTGCTGGGGGACTTGGGCGGGGGGCTGGTGCAGCCTGGCTAGGGGTAAAGTGACAGTTTGCTCTGGTCTTGCCATGTATTCATGTACTCACCCCAGTCCAGTCTGGCTGCCTGGCATCTCTATGGTGAAGCCTACAAAATTACCAGCATCCAACTCTGTACAATTGCCCCTACTCAGCTGCCAAAACATATTTTATGTCTGTTTTTGACAGAGGCTCTGTCTGAATAGCAGAAGGGGGATGATGTCCTTTCAGAGTGACTCCAGCCTGATTCTCAAAGCACAAGTGATCTTGTCACCACATCCAATTGAAATGAACTTATCCTTCCTGGTGGTCCTGACCACTCCCCTCCCAATAGGATAGGCTATAAATGGGAGGTAATCATAATGGTATACATATTTGTGCTACCTGGCTAAGCCAGTCCATTTCCTATAGATATCACTTCAGATAACTGCTCTTCCACTGTGGGTCTTGAACCCTGTACTTCAAGAGGATGAATCTTATAGTTTTGTGGATGCCCTTGAGTTGCCTGAAAAGACTGGGGTGGGGCAGGGTGTTCCGTCATCCACTTTTTTATTTTTCCATAGAAATGATATCTTTTCACTCCTTCCTCCTTGGGCAAAAGTTGAATAACTCACTTATCTTATGCAATGATATAACTATGCTTATACTTTATGCATGATAATCCATGTACTTTTACTGATGCTCCATGTCCACACACAGGCTTGGGTTGCCCTGTTCCATGTTTTGATTGACACATTTATTGTTCTGGCCTTTACTACAGCAAACCTTGGTATATTTGCATGGCTGTCCCAAGTGCCAACTGTCTCTGCCACTGGAAACCTGAAGAACTGTTTCTCTTTTGAGCTGTTTCATCCAATACTGCTTGTTTTACCTCCCAAACTTTAGCATGGATTTCTTTATATTGCACAGTACTTTTAAAAAATTGCTGAGTCAGGGCCCTATTGTATAGCTAACTAGACTGGAATTATAATCTTCCTGCCTCAACCTCCTGAGCATTGGGATTACAGGCATGTACCACCATGACTGGCTCATCTGTTTTTAATTTTTAGGGACACTCCATACTGTTCTCCACCATGGCTATACTAACCTGCATCCCTGCTGTGTTCAGGAATCTCCTTTTCTCTGTCTTTTCGAACACTTATATTCCATCTTAAGATAGTAATCACTGTAAAAGGTGTAAGATGATATGTCATTGTATTTTTGTTTGAATTTCTCTGTTATTTATATTTTTTAATATGTGTTGGCCATTTTTCTTCTCTTCAGGAATGTGTATTCAAGGTCCTTCCATCTTTAAGTCAAATTCTTCAATTAAAGGGAATTACTAAAATTCCTTACATGTCTTCAGTGTTATGGAAATATTCTTTCATTCTATATCATGTTTCTTCACTCTGTTGATTGTTTTATTTGTTGCACAGATGGCTTTTAATTTGAAGTAATCTTGCATGTATACTTCTACTTTAGTTGTTTATATTTGAGAGGTTATTTCCAAAAACTCATTGACTAGACCAATATCAAGGAAACTTTCCACTTCTAATAGCATTCTAGTTTGGCATCTGAGTCCCTACTACATTTTCATCTGACTTTGGAAAGTGGTATATGATGGGGATCCAATCTGAATCCTCACCATGTAGATATCTGTTGTTCTCAACACCTTACTGAAAAGATTGTACTTTCTCTCTTGTGTGCTCTTGACAACTACATCAAAGCTCAATGAACCGTACATGCCAGCATTTTATTTCTGGATCTATTATCTTCTAATGGTTGGTTTGTCTATTTTTAATCTCAGTATCTGGTTTCTTATTACTGGCTTACATGGTATATATTTAAATCAGGTAGTATGATGCCTCTAGCTTTGCTGTTATTGTTCATGGTTGTTTTCAGAGTTTTTTTTATTTTATTTTTTTTCTCTTGTTTGTTTGTTTTTTTTTAAATAATTTATTTTTTATTTCTTCAAGTTACATCTCAATCACAATCCCCTCCCTACTCCCCCCTCCAGTCCCACCCTTCCACCCTCCTCCCCCTCAACCCCCCCATCCTCTTCCCTTCTTTTTTTTTTAGTTTAAGGTATTTATTTTTCTCCCCAACAGCTCTCCCTTTCAGTCCAAATAATGGTTCTTTTTCTTATAACTATAAATACAATACAAAACAACAGAAATAAATAGGCCACGATTATAAGAGTTATATGGCATAGCATACATTCCCAATGTACAGTCCATATGTATTTGGCACCTGACTTTAACATTCTACTATCTAACCATCTCCATGAGTTTAAAGTTCTATATCTAACTCAGCTTTCATACTAACTTGCCTCATAATTTTAAAAATATCTTCTTAGATCCAGAACACCCTCTAGATTCCTAAACAACTCAAAATTTAACTATGAGACTCTAGCTATCTATTCTTCAACCACCTCAGAGACCTGAGAGGGATAAATATATCTGATTATATAGGAAGTGCAGGGCCTGCAGCTTCCAAAACTAAAAAATGACATACCAGTGGCTGCCTGGACATGTTTTCAGAGTTTTTAAATAGTTTCATGTTAGTTTTGGAGTTAATTTTTTTCCTATTTCTCTGAAAAATTCCACTGTAATTTTAACAAGAATTTCATCAAATCTTTGATTGTTTTGCCTAGTATGGGCATTTCAACAAAATCAATTCTTACAAGAAATAGGGAATCTATCTCTATTTATGTCTTACCTGATTCCATTCAGTGTCAAAGCTTTCTATGTACAGTTCTTACCTCAGTTAAGCTTATTTCTAAGTATACTTTCTATTTTACTAGAAATATATTATTTTCTTGATTTTTTTTCCAGATAACTTGTTCTTAGTGTGTAGAAATTGTACCAACTTCTGTATGTAGATTATATACATACTCTACAAGTTTACTGAATTGATTTATGAACAGTTTTTGGCAGCATGGTTAAGATAGTCTGTAAATAAAATTATTGTATCTATAAAAACCAACTATAATTTCTTCTTTTTCAATTTTGAAATAGTTCTCTTATTTTTTTCTTTCCTAATAGCTTTGGGTATAACTTCTAGTACTATGTTGAACATAGTTAGAGAGGGTTGCTTTATAACAAAAGATTAGGAAAAACAGGTTTTGTTTTTGTTTTTTTGCCCATTGACTTTGAAGTCAGTTTGGAGTTTATGATTTTAAGAGACTTTTTCGTTTGTTTGTTTGTTTTTATGTTGATGACATTTCCATTTATCCCTAACCTATTCAGCATTTCTTTTTTTTTGTTTGTTTGTTTTCAATCTTTTGTGTTTAATATAGCATGCAACATATATTAAGATTAATGTGGGCTGGAGAGATGGCTCAGAGGTTAAGAGCATTGGCTGCTCTTCCAGAGGTCCTGTGTTCAATTCCCAGCAACCACATGGTGGCTAATAACCATCTATAATGAAATTGGATGTTTTCTTCTGGCCCGCAGGCATACCTGCAAATAGAACACTATATACATAATAAATAAATAAATCTTTAAAAAAGAGTAATGTTTCTAAAGTTAAAATGATCAAAGCAAAATTTGCTTGCTAATGAAATTTGTTTTTTTTTATATTTACTTATTCTAATCCCTATCATCTCTGGTATTTCTGTGATGTGAGTTATAATGTCCTTTTTGTTTATTAATAATTTTGAGTCTCTTTTTTATTCTTAATTTGTCTAACACCTGCTAACATTTTCTAAAAAGCAACTCTAAATTTCAGTAATCTTTTATATAGCTTTTATATTTTTTGTTCTATTTTTTTCTGTTTATAATTCTATTATTTCTTTCCTTGTGCTGTTGAGGTCTAAATTTTCTTCTTTTTGGTTCCTTGAAGTGTAAAGCCAAGTTGTTTATTTTAGAACTGTTTTCCATCACAGTGAACTTCTCTCATGGAACCAGTTTTGTTGCATGCCATAGCTTTTGGTATTTTATGCTTCCACTTTCCATTTGTTTCAAGAAATGCTTTGATTTCTTCCTTGGCTCATGGGTTGTTCAGCAGCGTGTTGTTTAATTTTCACATACTTGTGTATTTTCAAATTTTTTCTTTTTTTCATTACTGGTTTCACTGTGGTTGGAAAAGATACTTGATACAATTTTAGTCTCCTTGAATTTGTTAAGACTTTTATGGCCTAACATGGGATCTTTTCTTGAGAAGTTTTGTACATGTGCATAAAATAAACATGTATTTATGTGCTTAAAATAAATGCGCAAATAAGTATGCTGGCATACACCTTTAATCCCAGTGCTTAGGAGGCAGAGGCAGATAGATCTCTGATGTTCAAGGCCAGCCTGGTCTACAGAGTTCATTCCAGGACCTCTAGGGCCACACAGAGAAACTCTGCCTCAAAAATAAATAAATAAATAAATAAATAAATAAATAAATAAGTAGATGTGTATTCTGCTGCTGTTGAGGACAGTGTTAATTAAATACACACACACACACACACACACACACACACACACACGGTGATTTTGGTCTGTAGTGTTGTCTAAGCCTGATGTTTCCATACTGATTTTCTGGTCTTAATGATCTATCTGTTGTTAAAAGTAGACTATTCAAGTCCCACACTATCATTGCACTGTGCCTGTTTTGCCCTTAGTTCTAATAATTTACTGTACATATTTTAATACTTCTTATTGTGAAAATATGTATTTATAATTGCTGTAGAGTCTTGACGAGTCCACTCCTATTAGATAATGACTTTCTGAATTAAGGTCAACTTTGTCTGAGGTATAGCCAGGTTGTTCTCCCCTAATAACCATTCACATAGAATATTTTTGTTACCTTCTATTTAAGTCTATGTATGTCATTAACATAAATCTATTATGGCATGTTTTCTAATAATCAAAGAAAAAGAGGTCATCAATTTGAGTTGTGTGTGGTTGGGAGACATGGGAGGGATTGAAAGGAGGAAAGAGAAAGGTGAAATTTTAATTACAATTAATAAGTGCTTATTGAGGAAAAATCCATCCATTTTATGTCTGTTGACTGGAGAATTTAGTACATCTGCATTTAATGAACAGAATTAAAACTTGCCAGTGGTTTCTCTTTCATACTTCCCTCCCTGCTTACTTCCTTATCTTTCATAGTGATTTGGTAGCTCTTACAATGATAAGCTTTGGCCCCTTTCTCTTTATGGTTTATGGTTACTATGAAACTTACACAAAACATATCATGGTTACTCAATTTGTTTTAACCTGATCACAACTTATGTTGACTACATTAAAAAACTGCTTTTAACTCCTCCTCCATTTATGACTGATACTGCAGTCTACATCTCTCTTATATGCCATGTACCTATCACCAAGTAATTTCAGCTGTTACTATTTTCTGATGTAGTGGTATTTTAACTTTTTTTTCAGGGTTAGGCATTAACCTAGGGGTTTGACCATGTCTACTAAGCACTTCACTACTGAGCCATTCCTGCTTCAACCCTGTCATCTAACTTTTATAGTAGACTTAAAAGTGATTTATATGCTACCATTACAGTGTTGAAGCATTCTAATCTGATTCTAACTATTCTTTTGAGTTTTGTGTTTTTATATGCTTTCCAACTCTCTCTGTCCTTTTACTTCAATTTTAAGAATTACCTTTAAAACTTCTAGTGTTAATAAACTTATCCCATCGTTGTTTGCCTGGGAAAGTCTTTTCTCATCTGCTTCTGAAGGACAACTTTACTAAAGTATTTGTATAAACAGCTGGTGTCTCTTTTTTTGTTTTGGTAGTTTAAATATTTTTGCCTATACTTTCCTGGCATTCAACATTCCTACTGAAAAAAAAAATAAGATGAAATAGTCTTAAAGAAGTTCCCTTGTGTATGTAATTTACTTTTTTCTTGCTATTTTCAAAATTCTTCTTGCCATTGCCTTTTGAAAATTTTATTATTACCTGTATTGGGAAACACAGGTTTCCCAACTTCTTTATATTTAATCTTCTTGGGATTCTTTGGGTTTTGTAGATTTAAATGGGCTTTCTCTTTACAGATTTTAGAAGCTTTCATCACTATTTCTTTTTTTTAATGTTTATTTATTACTTCAAGTTACATATCCATCACAATGCCCTCTTTTCACCCTTCCCAGTCCCACCCTCCCACCTCCCCCACCCTGTCCCTCCTATCCTATTCCTCCAGAGTGGGGTGTCACTACATATCAGTCCCCCACCAAAATTCAGCAGTCATATGAGGGCTAAGAGCTTCCTCATATTCTGGGGGCCTACATGGCAGCACCACTAGGGTAAAGTGTCTCATTAACAGGTAACAAAGTCCATGTTCCTATTCCTTTTGGTGTGTTGGTTGTAGAATAGTTATCCTGTACTGTATGGCTAAAATCCAATTATAAGTGAATAGATGCCATGTGTATCTCTCTGAGTCTGGGTTATCTCACTCAGGATGAGCTTTTCTAGTTCCATCCATTTGACTGCAAATTGCATGATTTCATTGTTTCTGATAGCTGAGTAGATGTACCAGTTTTTTTTTTTTTTTTAATCCATTCATCAGTTGAGGGACATCTGGGTTGTTTCCATTATCTGGCTATTACAAATAAGGCTTCTATGAACATAGATGAAGAAATATCCTTGTGGTTTGGTAAGGAATCTTTTGGATGTATAACCAGAAGTGGTATGGCTGGGTCTTGAGGTAGGGCTATTCCAAGTTTTCTAAGATATCAACAAATTGATTTCCATACTGGTTGTACAAGTCTGTACTCCTATCAGCAATGGAGGAGTGTTCCCCTTTCTTCACAACCTCTCCAGCATGTGCTGTCACTAAACTGGACACACTAAGTCTAATAGAAGAGAAAGTGGGGAAAAGCCTCGAACTCATTGGCACAGGTGACAACTTCCTGAAAAAACAACCAATAGCTCAGGCTCTAAGACCAACAATCAATTAATGGGACCTTATGAAACTGAAAAGCTTTGTAAGGCAAAAGACATTGTCATTCGAACAAAATGGCAACCTACAGATTGGGGAAAGATCTTTATCAACCCCATATCTGACAGAGGGCTACTACCCATAATTTACAAAGAACTCAAGAAATTAAATGCCAGGAAACCAAATAATCCAATAAAAAATGGGAAACAGAGCTAAACCAAGAATTCACAAAGGAGGAATCTCTAACGGCAGTGAGACATTTGAAGAAATGCTCAACATCCTTAATCATCAGAGAAATGCAACTCAAGACGACTCTGAGATTCCATCTCACACCTGTCAGAATGGTTAAGATCATCGCTATTTCTTTAACTGAAGTTTCAGCCACTTTTTCCTTTTCTAAGCCTTCTGGAACTTAGAGAACACACATACTGGTTTGCTTCATAGTGTGTCATGGTTCTCACAGGCCTTTTAAAACCTCTTTCTCATTCTGATTTCTTTTTCTCTGATTGTGAATTTTAATTGACACATCTTCCAGTTCACTCATTCTAGCTTTTGCTTGATTAACTCTGCTGTATTAACCCCTATGGAATTTTTTTTCAGTTCAGTCATTGTAATTTTTACTTTCAGTGTTTCTATTGGTACTTTTATCTCTCAAGCCTCCTTGTTGAACTTGTCATTTTCTTTGTGCTTTATTTTACATACTTCACGGGGGTAGGGTAGCTAGTCTCCCTTTTTTGTTTTGTTTTGTTATTGTTTTGAGACATAGCAATTTTCAGGCCAGCTAGGGCTGCATAGTGAAATCTCTAAGGCATGTGTTTATACATGCACATTAGAAGAAACCAGCTCCTATCCTGGTCTTTACAGGCTAGCATTGATAGAGAAAATCTTTACCAATCAACTGGTTTAAATATTATTGCTTCAGGCATGATAACACATGCCTTTAATTCCAGCACTTAGGAAGGAGAGGCAGGAGGATCTCTATGAGCTCAAGGCAAGCCTGTTCTGCATAGTGGGTTCTAGGACAGCCAGGACTATAGAAAGAGACCTTGTCTATAACAAGAACAACAACTGTGTATAGTCTGTTGAGAGAGCAGGGACATTTTTCCCCAATAGGAATTATCTCCTGATGGGAGAATTCTTTTTGAGGAATCATCTGATGGGAGATGTCTTTTTGAGGAATTATCTCCTGATGGGAGATTTCTTTTTGATGCTCGTTCTTTTCTTCCAAGTCAAATGGGAACTGCCAGGAACTGACTGTCTTAAGTTAAACAATTCTTAATATAATAATAATATCTTTAAATGCCATTTTCTATATGCCTGAGGGTTTTGAAGACATCTACTATTAATTTATAAATCTATCTATCATCTATGTATCTATCTTTGAACAAGCAAACTGTAAATTTTTAACCATTTACTATCTGTTTAACATATTAAGTGTATTTAGTAATAAATTAACACTAGTATTTGACATGACCAGAAGCTCCACTGGCCAGTCAACTTGTATTATCCAGACTCCTAAATAGATTGCAATAGCAACCCATAAAAGGATTGGAAATAAACCTATACTTTTAAATGATTTGTATAGGCACAATACCTTATACAAGAGTTGAAATATATATAATATGTGTCTAAATATAAAATTATATACCAATGAATCAAAATTAATCTTATTTTTGTATCAATATACAAAATTCTATACCAATGTATTGAAAGATAACCTTATTAGAGAATAACAATAGTTTTGAGTTTCAGAGCTGATTCAATAATCTATGCTTATATCTTATCATTTCTATATTATATACATATATTCCCCTCTTTTTCTTTTCAAGTCTTTTCCCCCTATATAAGAGACAAAGAAGGATAGAGAATAGAAAAAAAATAGAAAAGTCCTTAAATCTAATCTCCTGTATCTTGCTTAACAAGACTATTTAACAATGTGTAGCAATTCCCCCTAAACAACCTCCATCATCCACCCCACTTTTGGTAATAGGACGTCGCTCTCTTAAAACTGCTTCCTGCTGAATTGGGATGCAGAAAACCTGTTTGGAGGCCCAAATAAAATGGAAAAAATGGTTAATCAAGTTAATTGTAACATTTGTTGTCCAGTCTCTATGTGCTCAACAATTTGATGTCCTGAGCAGTTTGTAGTTCGAAGCTGGCCTTTGGGTAGGAAAGTTCAGGGTTTTTTTGAAGTCCTGTCTGGAACAGTCTCTGAGGCTGGGCCATCTCAGCAAGCTGTTTGAAGTTGTTCTGGATACAGATTTTGGAGGAAACAGCTATTGAGGCAGTCTATAAGGATGGATCATTTGGGTTACTTATCTCGTCTTCTTTGGAGTCTGGTCCCTTTACTCTGAAAATATATCATTTCTCACAAGTAACATATAGTTCTGCAATTACCAAAATGCCTTGGATGTGCAGGATGCACAAATCAATGAAGGAATATTTTCTGTTTTTTGAACAGCAGAAAGACATTTGCAAGTCTCCATTTGTGCCATATGAAAACATGGCATGTAATAGTATTACATATACATGCTATATATAATCTATTTTAAATTAAAAATACAGCATAAGACTGTATGGAGTTTAAGTATTCTCTTCTACAGTTGACATAAATTTATTAATTGATTAAAACAGGTTTATTCTGTGTTGTTCTGGCTTTTTGTAGATTAGGTTGGCCTCAAACTCAAAGGGAACCAATCTGTCTCTGTCTTTGTCTCCCATGTTTTGGGAATAAAGGTATGCATTTATATATTTCTTCTTTCCTTTTCTCCTTTCTTTAGAGATTTAATTTCTTTGTGGATATATCCATCCTTATTGAGACAGGGTTTCTCTTTGTAGCTTGGGCTGTCTTGATTTGCTCTGTAGAGCTCTGTAGATTAGATTGGCCTTGAACACACAAGGAACCTGTTTTTTCCTTGTCTCCCAAGTTTTGAGATCAAGGTATGAATTTAAATAATTGAATCACCCTTATTAAACAATAACATTACTTAAACCATTTTGTATTAGTTTGAGTTCAATTCTCCCATGGAAACTCCATTCTTAAGGAGATTGGTGTAAAATATGATATGCTATTTTATGTTAGCTTTTCTTAACTGTTGGCTATGGGAGGCAGGCAGTTTGCAAGTTCTTCCCAAGCCTAATTCTGGGTCCTTACATTGATTTACAGAATATATCTCTTTCTCTCTCCCTTGTTTTTTTTTTT
>CAJQZJ010024860.1:0-11104 GCA_907164525.1 Lophiomys imhausi | reverse complement strand
GTCTCCTTCTCCTCCTCCTCCTGGCGAGTGCCTAGCGGGAGGCGGCGGGCTGCGCCCGGGCCGCGGCCGGGGCACCAGCCCTGGAGGGGAGCGCCGTGGTCCAAATTCCATATACCAGGCCGCCTCCCCGTCCGCGCGGCTAGAGCACTGGCGGCCCGCGGCCTGCGCTCGGCCCTGCCGCTGACATCGGGACTCGCCCCGCGGCGCGCCGGGCGGGGGAGCCGCACTCTTCCTCCGGCGGCGGCGGCCCTCTCCCCGCTGGTCCGAGCCGCGCCTTCCTCGCCTGGCTCCCGGCCGGGGTCCGGGGGGCCACGGAGAGCTAGTTCGGCCGCGCCGAGGCTGGCTGGGACCCCAGCCGGCGGGCAAGGCGCGCCGGCGGTCCCCGGACCGTGGTGCGGGCGTCCCCGAGCTGGCCGAGCTGCTGCGGGTGGCGGGGCGCGGGCGGGCCGACTCCGGGGCGCTGCGTGCGCGCTGGGGCAGTCATTCAGATGAAATTCCAGTCCCCGGCCAGAGACACCAGCCCGCCTCTGCCTTCCTCCTCCCTTCACAAATAGAAACGGAAGGGGGAGGGAGAGAAGTGGAAAAAAAAAAGGCAACCGGAGAGGGGGAGGGAGGGACGGAGGGAGGGAGGGAGGAGAAGCCCGGGAGGTGCTCCGGCCTGACCCCCTTGTCCTCGCTACTTCTGCGCTCCCCGGAGGCCCCGCGCAGGGCTCCCCCGCCGCGGAGAGACCCCACTCCCCGTCCCCGCGCGGGGCGGGCGCCTCGCCTGCGCTGAGGAAAACAAGGATTGATCAAACTGGAAAGGAATTTTTCTCAACTGCTAATGAACGGGAGGCTCGGCTCCCGGCCTTCCCCTCCCCTCCCCTCCCCCCGCCCGGCCCTCCCCCTTCGCCACCCCCTCCCCCCCACCCACTCTCTTTTCTTCTCGGCCTCTGCTCCGGGCTGTGAGGCTCCGGGCTGCGGGCCGAGCCAGCCTGCGGCGGCGGGGCCGGGCCGAGCCAGCCGGGCCGGGCCGGGCCGGGTGCGTCCTCAGCGCCCAGCCGTCTTGAGCTCCCAGCGGCCGCGGTGGGGCCGGGGGTCCTGGAGCTCGCTCCCCCCCCCTTTGGTGGGATTTTTCTTTTTCCTCCTAAAGGAGGGCTGGCGGCCTCCAGCAAATTAGGAGAGAGAGAAGGAGGAAAATGCCAAGTCTTGATTTCTCTCCACCTCTGCTCCACCCATCCCGGTCCTTTCCAAAAAAAAAAAAAAAAAAAAAATCTTTTTAAAAAGATTAGAATTGGAAGAAGTCGGCGGAACGGCGAGCGCCCGCGGCCCCCAGCGCTGCCCCGGCGACGCGTCCGGGGCGGGCCCGCACCCGTCGCTCCGTCCGTGGGTCCGTTTGTCCTCCCGTAGCTTAAGTGAGGGGAGGGCGGGCACTCCGGGCAGGGTCTCCGCTGCGGCTGTCTCTTCAGAGCTTTATCCTCAGATCAAAAAGAAAAAGAAGAAAAAAGAGAAAAGGGGGGGAGGAAGAAACCACCCCCCAGCCCGAACACTATCATCACAGCCACCTTCAGCCATCTTGCGTGCATTATTTCAAGAATAATCTGTTTAATAGAAATAGCTGCGTCTCTGACCCCCTTCTCCGCATCCTGGGGTCCCGCCCCCTTTTAATAATAACCTCGATAATAAAAAGGATCAGCGGGCCGGGCAGTTCCAAGCTGCTCTTTCCTGCCTGGCTCTCTCCGGCTTTCTACCCTCTAAGTAGGGGCACTGGAGTGCTCGCGCTGGGGCTAAGGGTATGGCCCGCCGGTCCCCGCCACCAGCACAGCGAGGGAAGGGCGCTCTCGCCCCTGCCTGGGGCAGCACGGGCGGGGGAGAGGCCTCGGCTCTCGGGACCTTCCGAGGGGGACACACTGGGCACTCTGTCTGTGGCCCCGGTTCGCAGCTGCCCCGCATACAATGGGTTCGAAGCAGAGTGAGGAGAGCAAGATGGGGGCGGGAGAAGGCACAAGGATTGCGGCGCACAGGGCTCGCGGGTCAGGGTGATAGAAGCGCGGAAGGGGGGCGGGGGTGTCCCTACATCAAGGCCGGTCCCGCTACTTGGAAAGGGGGCGGGGAGACAGGGAGGGGGAGTTGAGGAGAAAGCGGCGGCGGCGCCTTTAATCAGCACCCGCTGGCTCAGCCCACCCGGTGCTAGCGAAACAAGCCGGGAGGGGGGAGGGGAGGGGCGTGTTTTCTGGACGCCCGGGTACGGCTGCTTAGGTACTTGGCCCCGCCCCTTTCCCCGTCTGGAACTAGGGCTGTTCCTGAAGCGGCTTATGTTATTGGTCCCCAAGGCGGGGCTCCGCCTCTCGAAGGTGTGGCGAACCTTCGTGATCTCACGTGACTTGCACTAACTTCGGTACATTAAACATTGGGTGCTGAGGGAGGGGCGCCATCCGAGCTTCTTAAAACGGCAATGATGCCGCCAGGCTGTGGGACCATTTTTCCTGGGTCTCTTCAGCTGTGGCTCTTTTTACTTGAGGGGAATGAAGGGCTGTCAACCCGTGTGCTCAAGTGTCCAGAGGAATTGAGCAGAGAATTGCAAAGCTTCACCATGGACCCCGATCTCTGCAATACTTTCCCCCACATCTCTAAAGCTTAAAACTACCAAGCTAAGCCGGGCAGTGGTGGCGCACGCCTTTAATCCCAGCACTTGGGAGGCAGAGGCAGGCGGATCTTTGCGAGTTCGAGGCCAGCCTAGTCTACAAAGTGAGTCCAGGACAGCCAGGGCTACACAGAGAAACCCTGTCTCAAAAAACCAAAAAAAAAAAAAAAAACTACCAAGCTAGCTATCCCTTTTCCTATTCATAAGGAAACTGACACTTAAAGAACTGTAGACATATCCCTGGATTAGTTGGTCATATTACAAAAGTTGGTCAGTATAACAAAAGACCTCTCATGCTGGCGGCATTTTTCTAGGCCCAGGGAATTTCCTGGAAAACTACAGTTTTAAAAATGTAAATATAGGATAATTTCTGAGAGTAAGAGGCACACGCAAAGGCTCTAAATAAAAGTGGCATTTGAGCCCAGAACTGAATGTGCACCAAGAATCAGGCTAGTGACATACAGTCTGGGGGCAATACTCTCATCAAAAGGCAAAAACAAAGCCGGGCGGTGGTGGTGCACGCTTTTAATCCCAGCACTTGGGAGGCAGAGGCAGGCGGATCTCTGTGAGTTCGAGGCCAGCCTGGTCTACAAAGTGAGTCCAGGACAGCCAGAGCTGTCATACAAAGAAACCCTGTCTTGAAAAACTAAAAAAAAAAAAAAAAAAAAAGGCAAAAACAAATGCACGAGCTTGTACCCGGGCAGAAGGAAAGGCATCACAGGAGGAACAGAAACAGATAGGGGCCAGAATGCAGTAACATTACTAGTTACCGTCACAGGGTCACAGGAAGGAATTTGGACTCTAAGCTGGTTATGAGCTTGCTGGGCTTGGTATATACTGGAAAGAGAGCCAACAGAACTTACTGTTGGATTAGCTATAGGGCAGAGAGGAATCCACACAATAGAGGGTAGGAATAGGACCAAGATGTACTTACCATTATATGCATGTCCTGCTAAATATATACACACGTTGTATATTTCCTCCATTATCTTGCACAAAGTTTTATTTAGTTTGTGGTGGAGGCAATTTGAACCCAGAGGCTTGTACATGTTAGGCAAATCTTGGCCAAACTACATCCCCAGTCAGCCCTATGTGTATGCACTGGTACGTGTACACATTGAAGCACACCCACACAGGCCAGAGCATGATGTTGGTTGGGTAGTGTTCTTCAAGGATGTCTACCTTTATTGAGACCTGGGCTCTCACGCCTCTGGAGATCACCAAATAGACTCGGTTGGCTGCCTCTGCTTCCCTGGGACTCACAAATGCAGTACACCACTGTAGTGCCTGACTTTTTACATGGGCTCTGGGCTCTGATCCTCATGCTTGCAAAGCTGAGCTATCTTGCAAGCCCCGTCCTTTTTAAAATTCTTAATTAAGGGGCTGGAGAGATGGCTCAGCAGTTAAGAGCACTGGCTGTTCTTCCAAAAGACCTGGGTTTAAATCCCAGCACCCACATGACAGTTGATAGTTGTCTGTAATTTCCAGGTGTGGTGGCGCACGCCTTTAATCCCAGCACTTGGGAGGCAGAGGCAGGTGGATCTCTGTGAGTTCACAGGCCAGACTGGTCTACAAAGTAAGTCCAGGACAGCCAGGGCTTGGCACACAGAGAAACCCTGTCTCAAAAAAAAAAAAAAAAAACTTAAAGCATATAATATTGTAAATAGTTGTGCTAACTAGTTTTATGTCAACTTGACGTAAGCTAGAGTCATTTTGAAAGACGGAATCTCAATTGAGAAAATGCCCCTTCCAGATTGCCCCATAGGCAAGCCTGTGAGGCATTTTCAAGACTGATGATGAGTGATGTGGGAGGGCCCAGCTCACAGTGGTGGTGCCATCCCTGGACTGGTGGTCCTGTGCTCTATAAGAAAGCACACGGAGCAGGCCAGGAAGCCACTCCCTTTCCATGGCTTCTGCATTTGTTCCTACCTCCAAGTTTGTTCTTGAGTTTCTATCTTGACTTCCCTAGATGAGACAAGCTGTAAAATGAAACAAACCCTTTCTTCCCCAACTCGCTTTTGTTTTAGGATGTTTTATCACAGCAATAGAAACCTGAACCAAGACCATACTCACAGTGCCTAATATTGGCACATGTATACAATGTCTAATAAACATCTTTTTCTGGTATTAGCTATGGTTCACTCGTACTAGGATATTAGGTAAATACTCCATCACTAAACTGTATTCACAGATTCTTTTTTTTTTTTTTTTGGATAGGTGTACAAGGGTGGGCAGGGTCTCATTAAGTTGCCCAGCCTGGTTTTATACTTGATTTGTAGCCCAGTCAGAATGGTTTTATACTTGATTTGTAGCCCAGTCAGAACTTGACCTTGTATCCTCCTGCCTCAGCCTCCTGAAGAGTAATTATAACAGGCTTGTATCACCAAGCCTGGCTTGAAACTGTTTTAAATGATTCCCAGAATTTGGGCCTCAATAAGAAACTCTTTACTAAGAGGCTACTTACTAAGAACAGGAGAATAAAGGAGCACTCTCTTCTGGTAGGGGCATTTTCTAAGTTACACTTGACTGGCTCAGATACATAATGGCAACGCTGAGTAGATACATCTACATACAGGCTCAGTGGGAAAGTATTCACTAGATGTATGGATTTCAGAGACTATTTTAAATTGTAGAAGTAAGTTCCAACTGCAGTTCTGTGAGACTTCTGGGTCCCTTATCTTTTGAGGACCAAAGACAGTGCAGGTCTTTAGTACTTTGCCACCTTCGCATGAGAGGCCATATGGTGGGCAAAGGAATACATAATTTAATTTATAATCATGTCTGACTGAACAGTGAGAAGATGGTTTCTACACCATGTTTGCTAGAAGCAAGTAGAGAGTGTATTTCTGGCCTTCTCATCAATGACCTATGGAGAGTCAATCTATTTATATTATTTATTTATTTAGCTTTACTTATTCATTTATTTATTTATTTATTTATTTATTTATTTATTTATTTATTTATTTTTTAGGTTTTTCTAGACAAAGTCTCTGTGTATCCCTGACTGTCCTGGACTCACTTTGTAGACCAGCCTAGCCTGAACTCACAGAGATCCACCTGCCTCTGCCTCCTTGTGCTGGGATTAAAAGTGTGTGCCACCATGCCTGACAATTGCAGATAACTGTGAACTGCCATGTGGGTGCTGGGATTTGAACTCAGGGCCCTTTGGAAGAACAGCTTAACTGCTGAGCCATCTCTCCAGCCCATGGAGAGTCAGTCTAAAGGATTCTTCTCATTTCCCATTTTCTCAAACAAGACTTGGAAGACATCAGACTCTCTCTTTCTCTAACTTCCCAACTCAGTAATTCCCTAGTTGGAGATGTTGACAGTTCTGAGAGTCCAGCTTTGCCCCCTCCTTTTTCCTAATCACACCTCTCCTTCATTCCTTTATTTCTGTCTATATGCTGATCTGCCCCGTGAATACCCCAGCCTGCAGATCCATGGAGCTCACCACCCAGACTTCTCACCTTCTCAAAGGCACTTTGAGTCCCTGTATGTTAGACTCAGAGTCTGCTCATTCTCTTCCCACTGCAGTTTTTTCCTGCTTCCGAGTTCCCTCCTGTAGCTCTGTGGACAAGCAACCACTTAGCCATCCCCCCCAGCCAGGTATGAGAGACAACCAGGATTTCTATCTTTTCGTACCCCTCCCGTTCAATCGCCCTCAGGAGCTGTAGCTAGATCTTCCTCTTAAGTCTCAGCTCACCCACAGGTATACCAGGTTTTCACATGCCTTTTTGTTTGTTTTTCTTTTTGTTTGATGGTTGTTTGTTTTTTTGCAGACAGGGTTTCTTTTGCTCTGTAGACCATGCTGGCCTCGAACTCAGAGATTCACTTGCCTTTGCCTCCACTCCTGAATTCTGAGATTAAAGGTATGCACCGCCACCACCTGGCTGTTTTGTTTTCCAAGACATTCTCTACGTGTAGCCCTGTCTGTCCTGAAACTCACTCTGTAGCCAGGCTGGCCTCTGACTCCCCAGTGCTGGGATTAAGGGCATTTACTACCACTCGGTAAAAATAAATCTTAAAATCAAACAAACAAATAAAATACTTGAAAATCATGTGTTGTGACATATTTGTGGTACCACTCAGGAAGTTGAGGTAAGAGAAACATTTGAGCACATGTCTTGGAGACTAGCCTAAGCACCACAGACCCTGACTCTTGTTACTCTTGTTGCTGGAACCAAATACCTGACAAAAGCAGTTTAAAGAAGCAAGGATTCCCAGGCGTGATGGCGCACGCCTTTAGTCCCAGCACTCGGGAGGCAGAGGCAGGTGAATCTCTGTGAATTCAAGGCCAGTCTGGTCTACAAAGTGAGTCCAGGACAGCCAGGACTACACAGAGAAACCCTGTCTCAACCTCTGCCTTAAAGCAAGGGTTTATTTTGGCTCTCAGTTCTAGGATACAGTCCATTATAGTGAGGAAGTTATGGTAGTTTGAGCTTGAGGAGGTGGCTGGTCATATTGCACCCACAGTCAGGGATCAGAGGGAGATAAATGCTATATTCAGTTTTCAGTCTAGGACTCCAGCCCATGGAACTGTCTAGTTAGGTGGGTTGTGCCTTCTTAATTAATAAGGGATAAGATAATCCCTGACTGCCATGCCTAGAGGCTAACCTATTCTAGACAACCCCTCCTCAGTGTGCCCAGCAGTATGCTCAGTGGCTTATCTTCCAGGTAAATCCAGACCATGTCAAGCTGACAGTGCTAACCAGGACAGAGTGCTTCAAAAATAAAACAAACCGGGCATAGTGGCACCCACCTGTGCAAAGGGAAACTGAGCCAAGTGGAATTACAAGTCCAAATTAGTCCAGGTTACACCAGCTAGACCTTGTCTCTAAATAAAATGGACAAGTTCAATAAATGTTGGATTGTCACTCCTCTGCTCAGACTCTTCCAGTGGCTGCCCAGATAAAAAGCCAGGCTATTATAACTGCCTAGAAGATCCTGTACAACTTAGCTTCTGTGTAGCTGGCCAAGCACCTCATTCAGCTCCAGCCACTGGCTTCCCTGTGGTTCCTAAGCTTGTGTGTCATTGTCCTACTCATTACAGCTGCTCTTCTCTTGCCTGACCCACTCTTCTCCCAGAGGTCTCTGTAGCTCACTTCTTCCTGCCACAGAGACTCCTTGGTCAAATATCACCTACACCTCAGGCTTTCCTTGACCTATTTAAAATGCACCCCTCAGTCTCCCTTTTATTTCTTCACACCACGTATCTCTTTGAACATGTACATTCCTTTATTGTTTGTTTTCGTGTTTGTTTGAGACAAGGCCTCATGTAGCCCAGGCTGACCTCAAACTCATGATCCTATTTTCACTTCCCAAGAGATGGGATTGCTGGCACATAGCAGGGCATCTAGCCTATATACTCTACCTTTAAAAATATTATTGGGCTGGGCGTGGTGGTGCACGCCTTTAACCCCAGCACCTGGGAGGCAGAGGCAGGCGGATCTCTGTGAGTTCAAGGCCACCCTGGTCTACAAAGTGAGTCCAGGACAGCCAGTTACACAGAGAAACCCTGTCTGGGAAAAAAAAATTATTGGGGCTAGAGAAATGACTCAGCAGTTAAGAACACCTGTTGCTCTTGTGGAGGCCCTGGGTTCAGTTCCCAGCACCCATGGTATGGCTCATAAACATCTATAACTCCAGTTCTAGGAAATCTGATGTCCTCTTCTGACCTCTGTGAGCCCAAGGCATATCTGTGGTGCACATACAGAAATACAAAGTGCCTACATAGATATCTACCTACATATCTGTTTATCTAATCTATCTATGGTTTCAGCAGACTTCCCTGGATGCTTTAAAGGATGCCAAAGGTGGGCCAGGTGTGGTGACACATGCCTTTAATCCCAGGACTTGGTTTGAGTTAGAGGCCAGCCTTGTCGAGCTTCATAGTGATTCCTTGTCTCAAGAACAAGCAAGCAAGCAAGCAAGCAAACAACCAGCATAGCAAATGCACCCAGCCAGCCTCAGGTATGGCGCCCATAATCCTTGCAAAAATTTAGTGGAGCATCCACTGCAGATGACGACATGGAGGCTCAGGCTACTTGATGATCTAGTCACGAGGTGACGTGGTAGAACTAGGGTAGAATAGCATGTCACCTATTGCTTTTCTCTTTCATTGTCCTTCCTAGCAATTGCTATGCCTTTCTGCCTTGCCCCCACTTTAGGTCTGTGTTCACTTCTTGGCATATAAACTTCCTGGCATACAAACTATCGATGAAGCCAGGCATGGTGGCACACACCTTTAATCTTAGCACTCACTTGGGAGGCAGAGGCAGGTAGATCTCTGTGATTTCGAGGCCAGCCTGGTCTACAAATTGAGTCCAGGACAGCCAGGACTACACAGAGAAACCCTGTCTTGAAAAACCAAAAAACAAACAAAAAACCAACAACAACAAAAAAAACCCCAAGCTGCTGATGACTTCTAATTTAAAAAAATTCTTGTGGGGCAGAGAGATGATGGCTCAGTGGCAAAGAGGACTTGCAGAGTTGTGTGTACGGGTGCATGTATGACCTAAGTTAGATCAACTGACATACATGTTTGCATACCACCACAGCTTGCATGTGGAGGTCAGAGGGCAACTTGCAGGAGTTGGCTTTCTTCTTCCAACATGTGGGTCTCAGCAATCAAACTCAGGCTGTCAGGCTCGGTGGCAAATGCCTTTACCTACTGAGCCATGTTGCTGGATCCCCCAGTTTGACAAAAAAAAAGAAAGAAAGTATTCATTTTGTGAGGAGGCCATAGGAAGACATCCAATGTTGCCATCTTTTTTTTTTTTTTGGTTTTTCGAGACAGGGTTTCTCTGTGTAGCCCTGGCTGTCCTGGACTCAATTTGTAGACCAGGCTGGCCTCGAACTCGCAAAGATCCGCCTGCCTCTGCCTCCCAAGTGGCCATCTTTTTTTAAAACAGGATCTCACTATGTAGGCTCTGGTGGCTAGTGTGGGACTATGTAGACCAGGCTGATCTCAAATCTGCCTGCCCCTGCTTCCCAAGTACTGGAATGAAAGCATTCATCCCCCACCCCCACCCCCACCCCCACCCCCCACCCCCACTGACATCTTATTTTTTGAGACAGGGTCTGTCACTGTGCTTGAAGCTCACTGTTCTGGTGGGGCTGGCTGGTGAGTTCCCAGGATCCCCCTGTTCTTTTCCCCAACACTGTGGTGATAGGCACACATGACTGGTTTTTACATGGGTGCTGGGGATTTGAACTTTGGTCCTCATGCTTTCCCAGCAATTGCGCTTACCAGCTGAGCCATCTCCCCAGCCTGTTTCCCAGTTCTCATTACTTACACAATGTTACTGCAGAGCCTCAACAATGTATAGCTAAGCTGCCTTGCTGTCTATAGACTGCCACCTGGCTCTTGTGCTCCATGCCCTGAGATTTCTCATGAGAAGTGGGTGTGAGGGGGGTGGGCAAACCACAAAAACAAGGGATTTTCCTTGACCCTCTGCCTTGCAAAAGGCTCCTCCCCTAATTACAACCCCCTTAAAGGTCTCCTTCACCCCACCATTGCTCAGCTATGTTCACTCACTGGCAAGCAGAGCCTTCCCCATTCTGACTGCCCTTAACTCTCCCAGACATAAAACAAAAACAAACACCCATATTGATTTAAATATTTGTGTGTGTGCTGGGCATGGTGGTACATTTAATCCCAGCATTCAGAGAGCCAAGGCAGGTGGATCTCTGTGAGTTTGAGGTCAGCCTGGCCTACATTGTGGGTTCGGGGCATGTCAAAGCTATCTGAGAAAACCAGTCTCAAAACAGGCCCTTTCCAAAAATAACCCTAAATATTTATGTGTGCATGCACACACATGCCACATTGCCATGTGGGGGTTAGAGGACTACTTGGGGGTGCCATTTCTCTCCTGTCATGTAGGTTTGGGGTATTCTAACTCAGGTCATCAGACTTGGTGGCAAAAACATCTCAGTAGCCTCTTCAAGATTTCCTGAGTCAGCAGAGGACTGGCTCAGGTTCACTGTGCGCCCCTAGAAGGGATGCCCCTCCCAGACCACATCCTGACTTGCCACTGCAGGCTGGAAACCTATCACTTCATTCTGCTCAGCAAATCACACCCTCACCCTACCCCAATCCCCCACTCCCTCCTCCTTCTCAGTGCCTGCAGCTGCCTCAAAGCCTGGCAGGCTGGGCAGTCACTTTCAGCTTGCATTCCCTTGTGGTTGGCCAAGCTTGGCAAATTTCTTGGACTCCTCAGCCCCACAGTGCTGGAGCAGCAGCCCCCACCAAAGGACCCAGAAGAGGCAGAATAGACGCCCACAGTGATGTCCTGGTCTTCCTAGAGATGCTAAAGACCACGTGGCAGATCTCTCTCCTCCTTACGTATTTAAGATTGAGGTTTCTGCTCTAGAGAGCAGGTCTCCAGAAGGCCCTTGTCTGTCTAGACAACCTTGGCCTGGTATTGTCTCCTAAAGACACAGGTACAGGACCCCCACCCCCCACTCCTTTCTGTGCCATTT
>CAJQZJ010024848.1:0-10391 GCA_907164525.1 Lophiomys imhausi | reverse complement strand
TGCTCACCGGCTTCTTTCTGCTTCAGGGAGAGAGCTGGCCATCAATGGCCAGCCCTTTTTTCAGCAGGACTCTTGGAGCTCTCTAGCATCAGGGGCCTCTTCTTCTTCTGGGCTCCATGCACTGTCCTTAAATAGGAGGAACTCTGTTTCAGCTTAATTTGGGCTCCGCCCACTTAGCAGCTGAAAACAATGTCAGGCCAGATACTTTGTTTCTTCAAGTCCATTAAGTCTTTCCTGTTTTCCTGACTTCAACCTTGTTTTTCAGTCTATTAAGTCTTTCCTGTTTTTGCTGACTTCATGCTGATAATGCTCTTCAGGCCCCGAATTAAGAGACAGTATCAGAAACTCCTATATATTTTCTAAATTTAATTTATCTAACCCCTACACCCAATTTTTTATTTCTTTGTTCCTTCTTTCTTCCTTTCTTCATTCCTTCATTCATTTCTTCCTTTCTTCTCTTGAGATGGTCTCACTAAATTACCCAGACTGGCATTCTAATTTTCTTGCCTCAGCTACTCACATAGCTGAGATTACAGGCAGAGTGTTTATTTCTAAGTATCCACATGTTTTAGACAGTATACAGAACTAAGAAGATAGCCTGAGCCAAGATTCAGAAGTCATCTAAGATACAGCTTATTAACCCCCCAGAACACATACTATTGTGTTATCAAACTACAGTATAATAGAGTACGGAGGATAGTACTATTAGCACATACTATCTTTAAATTTACTAGCTCTCCCTTTATTTGGACTTTTAATACTTCTGGATACATAATAAGGAATCAATACATTCATTTTTTGGTTTGTTTGCTTGATTAAAATTTGCCAATGTGTCAACACAATTCTGGGTCAATATTTATTCAACAAATTCATGCTGGTTCTTAGTGTGTGAATAGCATTGTGCCCGGGGAAGACACTAGCAGTGAAGTAATGAGAAAGACAAACATGATGTTCTTCCTCTCCAGGGGCCAAGCCTCTAATGGAAGAAACTTGTGTTGATTAAATGGTCAAACAAATAAATTCATAATTACATATTATGACACAAACCACAAAAGAAAAAAAAAGTCTTTGAGTGATTTGAATCAGAAGATGCAATGTGGTCTGGTGATTAGACAGGATATTTGAAGTGATATGTGAAGGTAAATAAGAATCAACTCATTGAAAGGAGAGTTGTAGAGCTTTAAAAAGTAATCAGGAAAGAGAAATTCCTAAGGCATGATATGAAATGTGCTGTATTTCAAGAAGGCAATAAAAGGAACCGAGGCATTGAGAAAAACCAGGAGACAGACAAGGCCAGAGATTTTGAGCAGCACTCTGATCATACATATAGAGTCTTATGAATCTTACTTAGAATCATTTAAGACCGAATGGGTCATCATGATCTAATTTTTTTTTTCAAGACAGGGTTTCTCTGTGTAATATCCCTGACTGTCCTGGACTTGCTTTGTAGACCAGGCTGGCCTCGAACTCACAGAGATCCACCTCTGCCTCCCAAGTGCTGGGATTAAAGGCGTGCACCACCTTGCCTGGAAAAACTGGTTTTTAAAATATTATTTTGGGACCAGGGAACTATCTTAGTGGATAAAACATTGTCTCTACAAATATGAAACCCACGTTTAGATCCCTAGAGCCCACAGAAAAAGCCACACATGGTGGAAAGGCCTGCAATCCCAGCAGAGAGAGGTAGAAAGGTGGATCCACAGAGTTTGCTGGCCAGATAGCCCAGCCAAATTGGTAAGTTCCAGGTTCAGATAGAGACCCTGTCTCAAAAAGGGGACCAGAGGTGGATCAAGATTGAGGAAGGCATACAGTGTTGACTTCTGTCCTCTGTATGCACTCCCCAACACACACACACACACACACACACACACACACACACACACACACCACCTTGAGGACTGAAAAAAAGGATTGTATTGTGGGTTAGATCAGGTTCATGTGTTGATGGTTTGTTCCTCAGGGCAGCAGCTCAGGAATGGACTCTTGAGAGGTGACTGAGTCATGGTGGCTCCCGCCACATTCATGAGGGATTCCACTGATGGGATCACACAGTTCAATGGGCTCTTTTGAAGTGGTGGGAACATTAAAAAGTAATCTAGTTGGAGGAAGTATGTCACTGGGGTCAAGTTGTTGGAGGATATATTTTGTCCTTTTCCCTCTTCTTTCTACTTTTGGCTGCCACAAAGTGAACAGCTTTCTCTATTGTACACTTTCTGCCAGGAGGTTTTGATGCCCATAGTGTGGTAGGAGAGCTGGATTTCAAGAAAAATTATGATCCAGGTTTTGGTGTGTGGATTCTAAGTGTCTCAGAAGTGTCCAAGAGATGTAAAGGAAGCCACTGGGGGCTTGACAGAAATGTGCGGCATGGCATGATGTAGATGATAAACTGACTTTCCAAACACCCAAATACCCATCCCAATTTTTTTCCATTCTCAATTTATTGGGCAGGACTGACTCTCTTACATAGAAAAATGGCCATGGAGAAATTAACTGACCAATTGAATCCAAGCTTGACTTGGTTAGGACACTGTTAAGACAAATTTGTCTCTGGTACAGGTATGATTTTGCCTTATTCTGTATCTACCCACAAATCCAGCCCTACAGAAGATTTAGAAGGAAATTTCCAACCCAGAGAAGATAACTACACCCAAGAAAACAGAGGAAACAGAAACCTCCACTGCAGCTAAACCAAAAGAAACACACAACCTAAATAATAGGAAACAACAACCTTTGATCATTAATATCCATCAACATCAATGGACTCAACTCCCCAATAAAAAGACACAGGCTTACAGAATGGATCTGTAAACAATACCCATCATTTTGCTGCATACAAGAAACACATCGCACTAACAAAGATAAATGCTAACTCATAGTAAAGGGCTGGGAAAAGGTTTTCCAAGCAAATGGACCCAGGAAGCAAGCTGGAGTGGCCATCTTAATATCAAATAAAATAGATTACCAACTGAAGTTAATCAAAAAAGATAGAGAAGAGCATTACATACTTGTTAAAGGAAATGTTCATCAAGAGGACATCTCAATTTTGAACATCTATTCCACAAGTACAAAGGCACCTACATTTGTAAAAGAAACTATTCTAAAGTTTAATCACACATTGATCCCCACACAATAGTAGTGGGAGACTTCAACACCCCACTCACAACAATGGACATGTCATCAAGACAGAAACCAAACATAGAAATAATAAGTCTAACAGAGGTTATGAACCAAATGGACCTAACAGATATCTACAGAACGTTTCACCCAAACACAAAAGAATACACCTTCTTCTCAGTACTGCATGGAACCTCCTCCAAAATCAACCATATAGTCTGACACAAAGCAAGCCTTAACAGATACAAGAAAATTGAAATAACCCCTTGTATCTTATCAGACCACCATGGAATAAAGCTGGACTTCAACAACAACAGAAATAACAGAAAGCCTACACATTCATGGAAACTGAACAACTCTCTGCTGAACAACCACTGGGTCAGGGAAGAAATAAAGAAGGAAATCAAAGACTTCTTAAAATCCAACGACAATGAAGGCACAACATACCCAAACCTATGGGACACAATGAAAGCTGTGCTACAATGAAAGTTCATAGCAGTAAGTACCTTCAAAAAGAAAACTGTGAGAGCTTATATGAGCAACTTAACAGCAGAACTGGAAGAACTAGAAAAAAAAAAAAAAAGAAGCAAAAACTCCAAAGAGGATCAGAAAGTAGGAAATCATCAAACCATAGGCTGAAATCAACAACTTAGAAACAAAAGGAGTAATACAAAGAATCAATGAAACCAAGAGTTGGTTCTTTCAGAAAATCAACAAAATAGACAAACCCTTAGCCAAATTAGCTAAAAGGTAGAGGGAAAAACCCAAATCAACAAAATCAGAAATGAAAAGGGAGAAATAACAACAGACATTGAGGAAATCCAGAGAATCTTTAGGTCCTACTTGAAAAATCTGTACTCCACCAAATTTAGAAATCTAAGCAAAATGGACAATTTTCTTGATAGATTCCACCTACCAAAGTTAAATCAAGATCAGGTTAACAGATTAAACAGCTCTATAACCCCCAAGGAAATAAAAACAGTCATTAAAAATCTCCCAACCAAAAAAGCCCAGGGCCAGATGGTTTCAGCACAGAATTCTACCAGACCTTCAAAGAAGAGCTAATACCAATACTCTTCAAACTCTTCCACAAAATAGAAACAGAAGGAACACTGCCAAACTCATTCTAAGAGGCCACAGACACTCTGATTCCTAAACCACACAAAGACCCAACAAAGAAAGAGAACTTCAGACCAATTTCTCTCATGGACATAGACACAAAAATACTTAATAAAATACTGGCAAACAGAATCCAAAAACAAATCAAAAGTAGTATCATACACCATGATCAAGAGGCTTCATCCCAGGAATGCAGGGATGATTAAACATATGAAAATCCATCAACATAATTCACCATATAAACAAGATGAAAGGAAAAAAAAACCACATGGTCATCTCACTAGATGCTGAAAAAGCATTTGACAAAATCCAACACCCCTTCATGCTAAAAGTCCTGGAGAGAACGGGCATACAAGGGCCGTACCTAGAAATAATAAAGGCAATATACAGCAAGCCAGTAACCAGCATCAAATTAAATGGAGAGAAACTTAAAGCATTTCCTCTAAACTCAGGGACAAGGCAAGGATGTCCACTTTTGCCATATCTCTTCAACATAGTACTTAAAGTTCTTGCTAGAGCAATAAGACAACTAAAGGAGATCAAGAGGAAACAAAGTGGAAACGAAGAAGTCAAATTATCCCTATTTGCAGACGATATGATAGTATACATAAGCGACCCCAAAAATTCCACCAGAGAACTCCTACAGCTGATAAAGATCTTCAGCAAGGTGGCTGGATACAAACTTAATTCAAAAAATTATAAGACCTTCTTTATACAAAAAATAAATGGGCTGAGAAAGAAATTAGGGGAACAACACCCTTCACAATAGCCACAAACAATATAAAATACCTGGGGGTAACTCTAACCAAGCAAGTGAAAGACCTGTATGATAAGAACTTCAAGTCCTTGAAGAAAGAAATTGAAGAGGACATCAGAAGATAGAAAGATCTCCCATGGTCATGGATAGGTAGGATCAACATAATAAAAATGGCCATCCTGCCAAAAGCAGTCAATATACAGATTCAATGCAATTCCTATCAAAATACCACCACAAATCTTTATAGAACTGAAAAAAAGCAATTCTCAACTTCATATGGAATCACAACAAACCCAGAATATCTAAATCAATCTTCTACAATAAAAAACATCTGGAGGTATCACCATCCCAGATTTCAAGCTGTACTACAGGGCAATAGTAATAAAAACAGCATGGTACTGGTATAGAAACAGACTAGTGGATCAATGGAAATGAATTGAAGACCCAGAAATGAACCCACACACCTATGGTCACTTAATTTTTGACAAAGAATGCAAATGGAAAAAGGACAGCATCTAAAACAAATGGTGCTGGTCTAACTGGATGTCAACATGTAAAAGAATGAAATTAGACCCATACTTATCACCTTGTACAAAACTTAACTCTGGATCAAAGACTTTAACATAAGGCCTGACACACTAAATCTATTAGAAGAGAAAGCGAGGAAAAGCCTTGAACTCATTGGCACAGGTGACAACTTCCTGAACAGAACACTAACAGCTCAGGATCTAAGACCAACAATCAATAAATGGGACCTCATGAAACTGAAAATCTTCTGTAAGGCAAAAAAACACTGTCATTCGAACAAAACGGCAACCTACAGATTGGGAAAAGATCTTCACCAACCCCACATCTGACAGAGGGCTAATATCCAAAATTTACAAAGAACTCAAGAAATTAAATGCCAAGAAACCAAATAATCCAATCAAAAAATGGGGAACAGAGCTAAACAGAGAATTCACAAAGGAGGAATCCCTAATGGCTGAGAGACACTTGAAGAAATGCTCAGCATCCTTAATCATCAATCATAATCATGCAACTTAAGACTCTGAGATTCCGTCTTACACCTGTCAGAATGGCTAAGATAAAAAACTCATACTGGCGAGGTTATGGAGAAAGAGGAACACTCCTCCATTGCTGTTGGGAGTGCAAGCTGGTACAAGCACTATGGAAATCAGTCTGGCGATATCTTAGAAAACTTGGAATAGCTCTACCTCAAGACCCAGCCATACCCCTTATGGGTATACATCCAAATGATTCCTCACCAAATCACAAGGAAGTCCCTCATCTATGTTCATAGCAGCCTTATTTGTAATAGCTAGAAACTGTATACAACCCAGATGTCCCTCAACCAAGGAATGGATTAAAAAAGAAACTGTGGTACATCTACACAAAGGAATACTACTCAGCCATTAGAAACAACAAAATCATGCAATTTGCAGCCAAATGGATGGAACTAGAGAAGCCTGTCCTGAGTGAGCTAACCCAGACTCAGAGGATGCATATGGCATCTATTCACTTATAATCAGATATTAGCCATATACTACAGGATAACTACACTACAACCAATGCACCAAAGGGAACAGAAACATAGACTTTGTTTTCTATCAATGAGACACTTTGCCCTAGTGGTGCTGCCTTGTAGGCCCCCAGTGTATGAGGAGGCTCTTGGCCCTCATATGACCGTTGAACTGGGGTGGGGGAACTGATATGTAGGGAAACTCCACTCCAAAGGAGTGGGTTGGAAGGGATAGGGAGTAGATGGTGGGAGGGTGGGACTGGAATGGGTGGAAAGAGGGTACTGTGATGGAGATGTAACCTGAAGTAATAAATATACATAAAAAAGAAAAAATCACAAGGCAGGTTTAGGGATTAATTTTAACAGTCAAAAACATGACAGTAATAAAAGCAGATTAAGTCTAATCAATGAAGTACCTTACTTGGAGCCTCCTCCTGTAGGAGGAAGGCACTATTGATTTCTGAATATGCTAATTAGATAATTTATGGCATTAAAATGGGGACAAGGAACTGGTGTAGCTTAAAGCTAAAAATAAATTGACTATACATCATCCAGCTATACCAGTCCTTGGCATATACCCAAAAGTTTGACATCCTACTCCAAGGATACTTGCTTAGCCACGTTCATTGCTGCTCTGTTCATAATTGGTTTTTTGTTTGTTTGTTTTGTTTTTGAGACAGGGTTTCTCTGTGTAGCCCTGGCTGTCCTGGACTCACTTTGTAGACAAGGATGGCCTTGAATTTGCAGAGATCCGCCTGCCTCTGCCTCCTGAGTGCTGGGATTAAAGGCATGTGCCACCATGGAAACAATCTAAATGTCCTACATCTGAAGAATGGTTAATGGAGATATGGTACATCTAAACTGTGAAATACTATTCAGCCACCATGGAAAGTGAAATCATGAAATTTTCAGGTAAATGAATTTAGCTAGAAAAGATCATATTGAGCAAGGTAACCAAGATCTAGAAGACAAATGTTGCATGTTCTTTCTCATTGGCACCTCCTACTTCCAAACCTTCAGAAGTGAGTACATAGTCTTAGTAACTAAACAAACAAAGTAAGACAGGATCAATGCCAGGATAGAAGGTTTAGGGAGCAGTAGAAAAGGAATAGCAGGGTGTAAGTGATCTTATCATGGAAGTAGGAGGGAGGTCTTTAGGAAGGGAAATTCAGAATGATGGAGGAAGATAAATTAATAATGATATCTGAAAAGTCACAAGGAATCAGGTTATTAACCATTTACCTTTTTAAAAAGCCCTATACTATGCAAATTCTTTATATAAATATACATATATGTACTGGGCCAAAAGGCTGAAGATAGGTGCTCCAATGTTGTAGACTGTCCAGGCAGCTAGTTGTCTGACATTTCTTAGTTTGGGAAGCAGCTTGCTCTGAACTGCCTGTTTATTCAGATGTATTTATCCTTCTCTGGTCTGTGATGTGGTTGAAGATTAGATAGTTATAGTCTCACGGTTAAGTTTTAAGTTGTTTAGGAAATAAAAGTATGTTTTAGGTCTAAGAAGATGATTTTAAGTAGGTAATGCAAGTTAGGATGGAAACTGAGTTAGGTATAGAACTTTAAGCTCATCAAGATAGATAGGTAATAGAATATTCTTATTGATTTCCAAATATATATGGACTAGACATTGGGAATGTTTGTCATACCTTATAGTTTTCATAAGTGTTTCCTAATTGTTTATATTTTAAAAAATTGTATTTGATGGTTTTTGAGGCTTATTCCAGGTCTTATATCCTCTGTGATGTGTGCAACCACCCTTTTCTAATTGAAAATAAGTTTTTTTGTAAAGTAAATACACACACACACACACACACACACACACACACACATAGTTTTAACAAATTTTTCTCATATGGGATGATGGTGCTGTCTCTAAGAGCCAAAGACCATCTAACAAAAACCTTAGTGCCTGGCTTCTTTTGAGTTGTTGGTAAGAGTTGTAGAAAATGGCTAATTAAATTATTTGCCAGTATTTAAATTATCATTAATTGGTTGGCAGTGTTAATCCTTAACCCACCATTATAAATGAATATACGTACTACCTAGCCTACCCCCCCCCCCAAAAAAAAGAGGGCAATTGTCCCAGGGTTGGGATTGGGGCAGGGCTCTGTTCTTATCTTTCCAGGAGAACCAAAGCGTCCATTAGGGGAGCCCGGGGACGGCTGGACAGCGGAAACCTCAGCAGAGAGCAGAATCAGGCACCAAGGACGACGAGTGACCCAGTTGATTCTGCCTGGAAGACTTCCTCAATAGCTGTCTCCATCGGGGGCCTGCAACCACCACGGCAATCCAATGTCGCTGGGACCATTCAGCTCTACACAATGCCCCGGCCAGAACCTCAGTGAAGCCTGCAAGATCAGCTTCTGCCTACAAACCCCTTAGGTCATCTAAACAGCTGAGAACAGAAGGACTGAAAATAAAAGGATTGTACTAACATTTTTAACCATTTTTTCCATTTGAGTTCGGGCCCCAAACAGGTCTACTACGACCCAAATCAGCAGGAAGTCACTTTAAGAGAGCGATGTCCCATGCCCAGAGGGTGGGGAAGGTGTCTCTCCGCCCTTCTTTTTGGTTATTTGAAGGATAACTGAAAACTCCGATATTTAAGGGAAGAGATTACAAGCTGATAAATGGTCCTGTTTAATGGGTTTTGGAGGTTAGCCCCAGGGACTTCCTACTTTTCCTTTTCTGTATCCTTCTTCCTCTCCTATGTAGGAGTGCATAGGCTTGAGAAAAATGAGATATAGACATAGCACAGGAAGGTCCAAGAAGAAGAGGCAGATTATTGAATATGCCCTTATACCTTTGTATATTGATACAAAATTAGTAGTTTATCAGGCTAAAGTGGTATTGACCATTGTTTATTGTGCAAAAATAAAATTGTATTGGATTACATCGGTATTGATCTTTGTATATTGATACAAAATTAAGATTACAGTTGGCCACAATGGTATTGACCCTTGTATATGGACGTAATATTAAGATTGTATTGGGCTACATAGGCATTGATCTTTGTATATGGATACATAATTAAGAGTATATTTAACCACAATTGAATAGATCTTTGTATATTGGTACAAAATTAAAGGTAACGCTTCCTAATGGTATCATACCTAGAGATACTTAAAAATAAAATGTGAATCTCTGGCCTCTTGATACCAACCGTCTAAAACGGTCTAGGATAGTTAAGTAAAACAAACTCCTAGTCATGCAAACATGTCACTTTGTTAGCTACTATGACAGTCTATCACAGATATTCTCTAAACTACCCAGTAATCAAGTTGCTAAGAGACAAGCAACATTTGCTTATCTAAATACAAGAGATGGATAGGGCCTCTTCAAAAACCCCAAGAGATCTGCAGAATATGGCATTCAAAGATGTTATCTTAAATTAAGATTTTCTTTTCTTTTTCTTTTTTTTTTTTGATATCGAGACATATCAGCGACTGACAGCACCCCCTATTCTACTCCAAGTAGAAGATAAGCATCAAAGAACCTCCACTGTAAGATGGTTGAATTAGTGGCAAGCCTATCTCTTGGCATGAAAAAACCCCTTGCACCAACTGCAGACAGACTGCTGTCCAAAAAGGACAAAACTTGGTAGCAGGGAAGTCGACAGCCTAACTCTGCCAAGACAGGGTAGGTAAGTCCTTCATAATCCCTGCTCTACAACAAATGTCTGTCAGAGAAACAGGACCCAAAGGCTGAAGACTGATGCAGGAATGTATGGAGAGAAAATGGGAACTGTCCAGGCAGTCATTGGTATGTCCTTTCTTAGTTTTGGAAGCTGCAGGCCCTGCACTTCCTATATAAGCAGATATATTTATCCCTCTCAGGTCTCTGAGGTGGTTGAAGAATAGACAG
>CAJQZJ010024820.1:0-11043 GCA_907164525.1 Lophiomys imhausi | reverse complement strand
TCCAGAACACCCTCTTGATTCCTAAACAACTCAAAATTTAACTATGAGACTTTTCCTTCTTTTTTTCTTTTTCCTTTTCCCTTCTCTTTTTCCTCTCTTTTTTTTTGTGGATATTCTTTGTTTTTGTGGGTTTGTCTGTTTGTTGGTCTTTTTTTTTAGTATTCCCCCAGTAGAAATGGGACACCATTCACTGGCAGTACTGCCTCGTAGGTCCCCGGTGAATGAAGAGGCTCTTGGCCCTCATATGACTCCTGATCTGTGGTGAGAGAATGTTAGGCAGGGACACTCCACCCCAGAGGAACAAGACGGAAGAGTCAGGGGGTAGAGCATGGGAGGGTGGGGCTAGGAAGCGGGAAAAGAGGACAATATGATAAGGATGTAACCTGAAGCAACAAACAAATAAATTTATTAACTAAAAAAAAAAAAAAAAACGGCAGGGGGCAGGGCTGAAACACTGTGAATGGAATAGAGGATACAGCCATTCGGCCTGGTTTTGCAGACCTCCAGGTGTAGAGAAGACGTGGAGCTAAGGTAAAATACAAGAGAATTGTGGTATTGGCCCATGCCTTTGACTTCAGCGGAGACGGGAGTGGGGGGCAACGTAGAGTTGGTGGTCTTATGTATTCTGGAGTCATATGGAGCGGGGTGGTGAGGGTGCATACTCTTGGTCGCACCATTCAAGAAGAATACACCCTTGGTCCCAGCTCCCAGCACACTGGAGACAGAAACGGGCAGATCCCGGAGCTCAGGGTCAGCCTGATGCAGGGCAAACTCTAAATAGAATAAGACTTCGATCCAGGAGTGGTGGAACACATCTTTGATCCCTTCAGATGGGAAACATAGGTCCCTGTTCCCAATAATTAGAGTTCAGAGACACACACATGGGATTTGGAGGGACCTAGGTTTGGAGGCTACTTACAAAAGGCCATCTCGATGTAGGCAGATTGTCCTTTGGGATCTCAAAATATATACACTAGAGCTGGTTTAGCTCCAAGGTGACAGAATTATTTCTTCTTTAACCTGGATTCAAAGATAACGCTTTGTATGTTGTCAGAAGGCCAAATTTGCTTCAGGAGAAGTACTACCTAGCACCCCCAATCCCCCCGCCCAGAAAAAAAAAAAAAAGAGGGCAATTGTCCTAGGGTTGGGATTGGGGCAGGGCTCTGTTCTTATCGTTCCAGGAGAATCGAAGCGTCCATTACGGGAGCCCGGGGACGGCTGGACAGCAGAATCCTCAGCACAGAGCAGAATCAGGCACCAAGGAGGACGAGTGACCCAGTTGATTCTACCTGGCAGACTTCCTCAATAGCTGTCTCCGTTGGGGGCCTGCAACCACCACAGCAATCCAATGTTAGTGGGACCGCTCAGCTCTACACAATGCCCCGACAGGAACCTCAGTGAAACCTGCAAGATCAGCTTCTGCCTACAAACCCGTTAGGTCATCTAAACAGCTGAGAACAGAAGGACTGAACATAAAAGGTGTGTACTAACATTTTTAATCATTTTTCCCATTTGGGTTGGGGCCCCAAATAGGTCTACTATGACCCAAATCAGCAGGAAGTCACTTCAAGAGAGCGATGTCCCATGCCCAGAGGGTGGGGAAGGTGTTTCTCCGCCCTTCTTTTTGGTTATGTGAAGGATAACTGAAAACTCTGTTATGTAGGGGAAGAGACTACAAGCTGATAAATGGTCCTGTCTTAATGGGTTTTGGAGGTTAGCCCCAGGGAATTCCTACTTTTCCTTTTCTGTATCCTTCTTCCTCTCCTATGTAGGAGTGCATGGGCTTGAGAGAAATGAGATATAGACAAAGCACAGGAAGGTCCAAGAAGAAAGGGCAGATTACACAAAATTAGTAGTTTATTTGGCTAAAGTGGTATTGACCATTGTTTATTGTGCAAAAATAAGATTGTATTGGATTACATCGGTATTGATCTTTGTATATTGACACAAAATTAGGATTATAGTTGGACACAATGGTATTAACCCTTACATATGGAAGTAATATTAAGATTATATTGGGCTAAATAGGCATTGATCTTGGTATATTGATACATAATTAAGAGTATATTTAACCACAATTGAATAGATCTTTGTATATTGATACAAATTTAAAGGTAATGCTTCTCAATGGTATCATACCTAGAGATACTTAAAAATAAAATGTGAAGCTCTGACATCTTGATACCAACCGTCTAAAATGGTCTAGGATAGTTAAAACAAACTCCTAGTCATGCAAACATGTCACTTTGTTAGCTACTATGACAGTCTATCACAGATAATCTCTAAACTACCCAGTAATCAAGTTGCTAAGAGACAAGCAACATTTGCTTATCTAAATACAAGAGATGGATAGGGCATCTTCAAAAACCCCTAGAGATCTGCAGAATATGGCATTCAAAGATGTTATCTTAAATCAAGATTTTTTTTTGATATCGAGACATATCAGCGCCTGACAGCACCCCCTATTCTACTCCAAGTAGAAGATAAGAATCGAAGAACCTCCACTGTAAGATGGTTGAATTAGTGGCAAGCCTTTCTCTTGGCATGAAAAAACCCCTTGCACCAAATGCAGACAGACTGCTGTCCAAAAAGGACAAAACTTGTTAGCAGGGAAGTCGACAGCCTAACTCTGCGAAGACAGGGTAGGTAAGTCCTTCATAATCCCTGCTCTACAACAAATGTCTGTCAGAGAAACAGGACCCAAAGGCTGAAGACTGATGCTGGAATGTATGGAGAGAAAATGGAAACTGTCCAGGCAGTCATTGGATGTTCTTTCTTAGTTTTGGAAGCTGCAGGCCCCGCACTTCCTATATAAGCAAATATATTTATCTCTCTCAGGTGTCTGAGGTGGTTGAAGAATAGACAGCTAGAGTCTCATAGTTAAATTTTGAACTGTTTAGGAATCAAGAGGGTGTTATATATCTAAGAAGATACTCTTAAAAGTGTGTTGCAAGATAGTATGAATGTTGAGTCACATATAGACCTTTAAACTCATGGAGTTGGGTAGATAGTAGAATGTTAAAGTCAGGGGCCAAATAGGTATAAACTGAACATTGGGAAGGTATACTGGGCCAATTTAATCTCATAAATGTGGCATAATTATATCTATTGTTTTGTATAATACTTACTGTTATAAGAGAAGGAACCAGCTGTTGGACTGAAAGGGGAAACTTCTGGGGGGAAGAGGGTGGAAGGGCGGGATAGGAAGGGGGAATAGGGAGGGGTTTGTTACTGACATGTAACTTGAAGAAAAAAAAATAAAGTATTTAAAAAAAATCCTAGAGGCTTACAGAACACTGAACAGATTAGATCAGAAAAGAAACTCCTCTCGCCACATAATAATTGAAACACCAAATGTACAGAACAAAGAAAGGATATTAAAAGCTGTAAGAGAAAAAGGCCAAGTCACATACAATGGCAGATCCATCAGAATTACCCCTGACTTCTCCTCAGAAACTGTAAAAGCTAGAAGGGCCTGGACAGATATCCTACAAGTCCTGAGAGATCATAAGTGCCCAGCCAGATTTCTATACCCAGCAAAACTCTCTATCAACATAGATGGAGAAAACAAGATATTCCATGACAAAATCAAATTTAAACAATATCTCCCCACCCAACCAGGCCTACAGAAAATCCTAGAATGAAAATTCCATCCCACAGATGAAAACTTCACCCAAGAAAACAAAGGGAATAGAAAACCCCTCGGCAACTAAACCAAAAGAGGCACAGGACCATCACCTATACAAAACTAATGGGAAACAACAACCCCAGGTCACTAATATCCTTCAACATCAATGGTCTCAACTTCCCAATAAAAAGACACAGATTTACAGAGTGGATCCGCAAGCAAGACCCGTCCCTTTGCTGCATACAGGAAACACATCTCACTACCAGAGATAGTCACTACGTCAGAGTAAAGGGTTGGGAAATGGTTTTCCAAGCAAATGGAACCAGGAAGCAAGCTGGAGTAGCCATCCTAATATCAAACAAAACAGACTTCCAACTGAAGTTAATGAAAAAAGACAAAGAAGGGCATTATATACTCAGTAAATGGAATATTCATCAAGAGGAAATCTCAATACTGAACATCTATGCCCCCAATACAAAGGCACCTACTTTTGTAAAAGAAACACTTCTAAAACTTAAACCGCACGTCGATCACAACACATTAGTAGTGAGAGCTTTCAACACCCAACTCACAACAATGGACAGATCATCAAGACTGAGGCCAATCAGAGAAATATTGAGTCTAACAGAGATCATGAAACAAATGGACCTAACAGATTTCTACAGAACGTTTCACCCAAACACAAAGGAATACACATTTTACTCAGCACCCCACGGAACCTCTAAAATCGACCACATAGTTGGACACAAAGATAGTCTCAATCGATACAAGAAAATTGAAATAACACCTTGCATCTTATCAGACCACCACGGAATAAAGCTGGTCTTCAAAAGCAAAAGAATCAACAGAAAGCCTACACACACATGGAAATTGAACAGCTCCTTACTGGATGACCACTGGGTCAGGGAAGAAATAAAGAAGGAAATCAAAGACTTCTTAAAATCCAACGACAATGAAGACACAACATACCCAAACCTATGGGATACAATAAAAGCTGTGCTACGAGGAAAGTTCATAGCACTAAAGCATTCAAAAAGAAAATTGTGACAGCTCATATTAGTGAATTAACAGCTAAGCTGGGTGAATTGGAAAAAAAAGAAGCAAACACGGCCAAGAGGAGCAGAAGGCAGGAAATCATCAAAATTAGGGCTGAAATCAACAACTTAGAATCAAAAAGAACTATACAAAGAATCAATGAAACCAAGAGTTTTTTCTTCGAGCAAATCAACAAAATAGACAGACCCCTAGCCAAATTAACTGAAAGGCAAAGAGAAAGAACCCAAATCAACAAAATCAGAAATGAAAAGGGAGAAATAACAATAGACATTGAGGAGATCCAGGAAATATTCAGGTCCTACTTTAAAATCCTATACTCCACCGAATTTGAAAACCTAAGCGAAATGGACAATTTCCTCGATAAATTCCACCTACCAAAACTAAATCAAAAACAGATTAACAGCTTAAACAAGCCAATAACCCCTAAGGAAATAGAAACAGTCATTAATAATCTCCCAACCAAAAAAAGCCCAGGGCCAGATGGCTTTAGCACAGATTTCTACCGGACCTTCAAAGAGGAGCTAATACCATTACTCTTCAAACTCTTCCACCACATAGAAACAGATAGAACACTGCCAAACTCATTCTATGAGGCCACTGTCTTTCTTATTCCTAAACCACACAAAGACCCAACAAAGAAAGAGAACTTCAGACCAATCTCCCTCATGAACATAGATGCAAAGATACTTAATAAAATACTAGCAAACCGAATTCAAGAACACATAAAAAATATCATACATCATGATCAAGTAGGCTTCATCCCAGGAATGCAGGGATGGTTCAATATACGAAAGTCTATCAATGTAATTCACCATATAAACAAGATGAAAGTACAAAACCTCATGATAATCTCGCTAGTTGCAGAAAAAGCATTTGACAAAATCCAACACCCCTTCATGCTAAAAGTTCTGGAGAGAGCAGGTATACAAGGACCATACCTAGAAATATTAAAGGCAATATACAGCAAGCCAGTGGCCAACATCAAATTAAATGGAGAGAAGCTTGAAGCATTTCCTCTAAACTCAGGGAAAAGACAAGGATGTCCACTTTCACCATATCTCTTCAATATAGTACTTGAAGTTCATGCTAGAGCAATAAGACCACTAAAGGAAATCAAAGAAATAAACATTGGAAATGAAGAAGTCAAATTATCCCTATTCGCAGATGATATGTTAGTATACATAAGCGACCCTAAGAACTCCACCAAAGAACTCTTACAGCTGATAAACAACTTCAGCAAGGTGGCTAGACACAAAATTAACTCAAAAAAATCAGAAGCACTTCTTTATACAACAAACAAATATACCTAGAAAGAAATAAGGGAAACAACCCCCTTCACAATAGCCACAAACAATATAAAATACCTGGGGGTAACTCTAACCAAGCAAGTAAATGACCTATACAACAAGAACTTCAAGCCCCTGAAGAAAGAAATGGAAGAGGCCTTTAGAAGATGGAAAGATCTCCCATGCTCATGGATAGGTAGGATCAACATAATGAAAACGGCTATTCTACCAAAAGCAATATATAGATTCAATGCAATTCCTATCAAAATACCAACACAATTCTTTATAGACCTGGAAAAAGCTATACTCAACTTCATATGGAACAACAAAAAGCCCAGAATAGCTAAATCAATCCTGTACAATAAAAAAGCATCTGGAGGTATCACCATCCAAGATTTGAAGGTGTACTACAGAGCAATAATAATGAAAACAGCATGGTACTGGTATAGAAACAGACCAGTGAATCAATGGAATCGAATTGACGACCCAAACATGGACCCACACACCTATGGCCAACTAATCTTTGACAAAGAAGCCAAAAACGCACAATTGAAGAAGGACAGCATCTTCAACAAATGGTGCTGGTCCAACTGGATGTCCACTTTCAAAAGAATGAAATTAGACCCATACCTAACACCTTGTAAAAAACTTAATTCCAAGTGGATCAAAGACCTTAACATAAGGCTGGCCACCCTAAAGATAATAGAAGAAAAATTAGGAGAAACCCTCGAACTCATTGGCACAGGTGACAACTTCCTGAAGAGAACACCAACAGCTCAGGACCTGAGATCAACAATCAATAAATGGGACCTCATGAAACTGAAAAGCTTCTGTAAGGCAAAAGACACAGTCATTAGAACAAAATGGCAACCAACAGACTGGGAGAAAATCTTCACCAACCCCACATCTGATAGAGGCTATTATCTAAAATCTACAAAGAACTCAAGAAGCTAAATGCCAAGAAACCAAATAATCCAATCAAAATTGGGAGACGGAGCTAAATAGAGAATTCACAAAGGAGAAATCCCTAATGGCCGAGAGTCACCTGAAGAAATGTTCAACATCCTTAATCATCAGAGAAATGCAACTCAAGACGACCCTGAGATTCCATCTCACACCTGTCAGAATGGCTAAGATAAAGAGCTCAAATGACAGCACATGCTGGCGAGGGTGTGGAGAAAGGGGAACCCTACTCCATTGTTGGTGGGAGTGCAGACTTTTGCAACCACTATGGAGGTCTTTCTGGAGATATCTTAGAAACCTTGTATAACTTTGCCACAGGACCCACCATACCACTTCTGGGTATACACCCAAAGGACACCTCACGGAGACATAGGGAAGTCTCTTCATCTATGTTCATAGCAGCCTTATTTGTAATAGCTAGAAACTGGAAACAACCCAGATGTCCCTCAACTAAAGAATGGATTAAAAAATTGTGGTACATCTATACAATGGAATATTACTCAGCTATAAGAAACAATGAAATCATGCAATTTGCAACCAAATGGATAGATCTAGAGATGCTCATCCTGAGTGAGCTAACCCATACTCAGAAGGATGCACATGGCATCTATTCACTTATAGTAGGATTTTAGCTAAATCGTACAGGATATCTGTACTACAACCAACACACCAAAAGAAACATGGACACAAACTCTTTTTTTTTCATTTCTTTTTCTTTTTCCTTTCCTTTTTTTTCTCTTTCTTTTTCCTCTCTTTTTTTGTTGTTGTTCTTTGTTTTTGTGGGTTTGTGTGTCTGTTGGTCTTTTTTTTTTAGTTTTCCCCCCGTAGTAAGAGACACCTTTCACTGGCAGTACTGCCTCTTAGGCCCCCGGTGTATGAAGAGGCTCTGAGTCCTCATATGACTTCTGATCTGTGGTGAGAGACTGGTATGCAGGGACACTCCACCCTGGAGAATCAAGATGGAAGGGTCAGGGGGTAGAGCATGGGAGGGTGGGGCTGGGAAGGGGGAAAAGAGGACATTATGATAAGGATTTAACCTGTAGCAACAAACAAATAAATTTACTAATTAAAAAAAAAGCAGGTAACAACGTTAAAACACTGTAAATAAAATAAAGGACACAGCCGTTCAACCTGATTTTATGAACCTCCAAGTGTCTAAAAAATGTAGAGCTAAGGTAAAATACAGGAGAAATGTGGTGTTAACCCATGCCTTTAACTTCAGCAGAGATGGGAGGAGCACCATAGAGTTAGTGGACTTATAAATTCTAGAGTTACACGGAAAAGGGTGGTGAGGGTACACTCCCTTAATCCCATCATTCAAGAAGAGTACACCCTTAACCCCAACACACTAGAGACAGAAACAGGCAGATCTCAGAGCTCAAGGTCAGCCTGATACAAAACAAACTCTAAATAAAGAAAAACTTCGATCCAGGAGTGGTGGAACACATCTTTAATCCCCTCAGATGGGAACCACAGGTCTCGGATCCCAATAATTAGAATTCAGAGACACACACATAGGATTTGGAAGGACCTAAGTTTAAAAGCTACTTATAAAAGGCCCACTCAATACAAACAAATTGTCCTTCGAGACCTCAAAATATATACACTAAAGCTGGTTTAGCTCCAAAATAACAAAATAATTTCTTCTTTAAACCAGATTGAAAGATAACACTTTATATATTGTCAAAAACCAAATTTGCTTCAGGAGAAATATTACCTACCCCCCCCCCAAAAAAAAGAGGGCGATTGTCCCTGAGTGAGGATTAGGGCAGGGCTCTGTTCTTATCTTTCCAGGAGAATCAAAGCATCCATTCAAGGAACCCAGGGACAACTGGACAATGGAAACCTCAGCAGAAATCAGAATCAGACACCAAAAGAAGACGAGTGACCGAGATGATTCAGCCTGACAGACTCCCTCAATAGCTGTTTCCATCAAAAGCCTACAACCACAACAACTCAATATCGATAAGACCGTTCAGCTCTACACAATGCCCCAGCCAGAATCTCAGTAAATCCTGGAAGTTCAGCTTCTGCCTACAAACTCCCTAGGACATCTAAACAGCTGAGAAAAGAAGGACTGAACATAAAAGGATTGTATTAACATTTTTAACCATTTTTCCATTTTGGTTTGGGCCCCAAACAGGTTTACTATGACCCAAATCAGCAGGAAGTCATTTTAAAAGAGTGATGTCCCATACCCAGAGGGTGGGGAGGATGTTTCTCCGCCCCCCCCCCTTTTTGGTTATTTGAAGGACAACTGAAAACTCTGTTATTTAGGGGAAGAGATTACAAGTTGTTAAATGGTCCTGTGATAAGGGTTTTGGAGGTTAGACCCAGGGTATTCCTTCTTTCCCTTTTCTGTATCCTTCTTTATCTCCTATGTAGGAATGCACAGACTTGAGAAAAATTGAGACATAGACATAGCACAGGAAGGACCAAGAAGAAGGGTCAGATTATTGAATATGCCCTTATACCTTTGTATATTGATACAAAATTAGTAGTATATTTGTCTAAAGTGGTATTGACCATTGTTTATTGTGCAAAATTAAGATTGTATTGGTCTACGTCGGTATTGATATTTGCATATTGATACAAAATTAAGATTATAGTTGGCCACAATGGTATTGACCCTTGTATATGGACGCAATATTAAGATTGTATTGGGCCGCATAGGCATTGATCTTTGTATATTGATACAAAACTAAGAGTATATTTAGCCACATTTGAATAGATCTTTGTATATTGATACAAAATTAAAGGTAACGCTTCCTAATTGTATCGTACCTAGAGATACTTAAAAATGAAATGTGAAGCTCTGGCCTCTTGATACCAACCGTCTTAAACTGTTTAGGATAGTTAAGAAAAACAAACTCCTAGTCATGCTTGCATGTCACCTTGTTAGCTACTATGACAGTCTATCACAGATATTCTCTAAGTTACTCAGTAATCAAGTTGTTAAGAGACAAGCAACATTTGCTTATCTAAATACAAGAGATAGATAGGGCATCTTCAAAAACCCCAAGAGATCTGCAGAATATGGCATTCAAACATGTGGTCTTAAATTAAGATTTTTTTTTGATATCTTGACATATCAGCTCCTGACAGCACCCCCTATTCTACTCCAAGTAGAAGAAAAGCATCGAAGAATCTCCAGTGTGAGATGGTTGAATTAGTGGCAAGCCTATCTCTTGGCATGAAAAAACTCCTTGCTTCAACTGCAGACAGACTGCTGTCCAAAAAGGACAATACTTGGTAGCAGGGAAGTCGACAGCCTAGCTCTGCCAAGACAGGGTAGGTTAGTCCTTCATAATCCCTGCTCTACAATAAATGTCTGTCAAAGAAACAGGAAGACTGATGCTGGAATGTATGGAGAGAAAATGGGAACTGTCCAGGTAGTCACTGGTTTGTCATTTCTTAATATTGGAAGCTGCAGGCCCTGCACTTCCTGTATAATCAGATATATTTATCCTTCTCAGCTCTCTGAGGTGGTTGAAGAATAGACAGCTTGAGTCTCATAGCTAAATTTTGAGTTGTTTAGGAATCAAGAGGGCGTTCTAGATATAAGAAGATGGTTATATTAGTGATGCAAGTTAGTATGAAAGCTAAGTCAGTTATAGAACTTTAAACTCATGGAGATGGTTAGAAGGTAGAAGGTTAAAGTCAGGGGCCAAATATGTATGAACTGGACATTGGGAAGGTATACTGGGCCATTTAACTCTCATAAATGTGGCATATTTAATTCTGCTGTTTTGTATAGAATTTACTGTTATAAGAGAAAGAACCATTTGTTGGAATGAAAAGAGAAGCTGTTGGGGGGGGGACAGGGTGGAAGGGTGGGACAAGAAGGGGGAATAGGGAAGGGTTTGTGACTGAGATGTAACTTGAAAAAAAAATAAAGTACTTATTAAAAAAAAAAGAATTGTGTTGTTATTTTGATAGGAATTGCATTGAATCTGTATATTACTTTTGGCAGGATGACCATTTTTATTATGTTGATCCTACCTATCCATGAGCATGGGAGATCTTTCCATCTTCTGATGGCCTCCTCAATTTCTTTCTTCAAGGGCTTGAAGTTCTTGTGTACAGGTCTTTTACTTGCTTGGTTAGATT
>CAJQZJ010024816.1:0-18244 GCA_907164525.1 Lophiomys imhausi | reverse complement strand
TCTATTTGGGTGTGTGGGTTGTAGGATAGTTATCCTCTGATGTATGGTTAATATCCATTTGTAAGGGAATACATACCATGTTTATCTTTCTGGGACTGCGTCAGCTCACTTAGGATGAGCTTTTCTAGTTCCATCCATTTGGTTTTGAATTGCATGATTTCCTCATTTCTGATAGCTGTGTAGTATTCCATTGTGTATATGTACCACAGTTTTTTTATCCATTCTTCAGTTGATGGACATCTGGGTTGTTTCCAGTTTCTGGCTATTACAAATAAAGCTGCTATGAACATTGTTGAGGCAATGTCCTTTTGGTTTCGTTTCAGATCTTTTGGATATATGCCCAAGATGGGTATGGCTGGGTCTTGAGGTAGATTTATTCCCAATTTTCTAAGATATCTCCAGATTGATTTCCAAAGTGGTTGCACAAGTTTGCAGTCCCACCAGCAATGGGGGAGTGTTCCCCTTTCTCCACATCCTCGCCAGCATGTGCTATCATTTGAGTTTTTGATCTTAGCCATTCTGACAGGTGTGAGATGGAATCTCAGAGTTGTTTTAAGTTGCATTTCCCTGATAACCAAAGATGTTGAACATTTCCTCAAATGCCTCTCGGCCTTTAGAGATTCCTCTTCTGTGAATTCTCGGTTTAGCTCTGTACCCCATTTATTGATGGGGTTATTTGATTTTTTGGTGTTTAATTTCTTCAGTTCTTTATATATTTTGGATATTAGCCCTCTGTCAGATGTTGGGTTGGTGAAGATCCTTTCCCACTCTGTAGGCTGCTGTTTTGTTCTAAGGACAGTGTCCTTTGCCTTACAGAAGCTTTTCAATTTTATAAGGTCCCATGTATTGATAGTTTGTTTTAGTGCCTGAGCTATTGGTGTTCTATTCAGGAAGTTGCTACCAGTGCCAATGATTTCAAGGCTTTTTCCCACTTTCTCTTCTATTAATGTTAGTGTGTCTGGATTTATGTTGAGGTCCTTGATCCACTTAGACTTAAGTTTTGTACAGGGTGATAAGTATGGATCTATTTGCATTCTTCTACATGTTGACATCCAGTTAGACCAGCACCATTTATTGAAGATGCTTTCCTTTTTCCATTGTATGTTTTTGGCTTCTTTATCAAAAATTAAGTGACCATAGATGTGTGGGTTTATTTCTGGGTCTTCAATTCGATTCCATTGGTCAACTGGTCTGTTTCTATACCAGTACCATGCTGTTTTTATTACTATTGCCCTGTAGTACAGCTTGAAATCCGGGATGGTGATACCTCCAGATGTTCTGTTATTGTACATGATTGATTTAGCTATTCTGGGTCTCTTGTTATTCCATATGAAGTTGAGAATTGTTTTTTCCAGATCTGTAAAAAATTGAGTTGGTATTTGGATAGGAATTGCATTGAATCTGTATATTGCTTTTGGTAAGATTGCCATTTTTATTATGTTGATCCTACCTATCCATGAACAAGGGAGATCTTTCCATCTCCTGATATCTTCTTCAATTTCTTTCTTCAGGGTCTTGAAGTTCTTATCATACAGGTGTTTCACTTGCTTGGTTAGAGTTACCCCAAGGTATTTTATATTATTTGTGGCTATTGTGAAGGGTGTTGATTCCCTTATTTCTTTCTCAGCCCATTTATCTTTTGTGTAAAGAAGGGCTACTGATTTTTTTGAATTGATTTTGTATCCGGCCACCTTGCTGAAGGAGTTTATCAGCTGTAGAAGTTCTCTGGTGGAATTTTTGGGGTCACTGATGTATACTATCATATCATCTGCAAATAGGGATACTTTGACTTCTTCCTTTCCAATTTGTATCCCCTTGATCTCTTTTAGTTGTCTTATTGCTCTAGCTAAAACTTCAAGTACTATGTTGAAGAGATATGGAGAGAGTGGGCAGCCTTGCCTTGTCCCTGATTTTAGATGGAATGCTTTAAGTTTCTCTCCATTTAGTTTGATGTTGGCTATTGGCTTGCTGTAAATTGCTTTTATTATTTTTAAGTATGGTCCTTGTATGCCTGATCTCTCTAAGACTTTTATCATGAAAGGGTGCTGTATTTTGTCAAAAGCTTTTTCAGCATCCAATGAGATGATCATGTGGTTCTTTTCTTTCAGCTTGTTTATGTGGTGGATTACATTGATGGATTTTCTAATGTTGAACCACCCCTGCATCCCTGGGATGAAGCCTACTTGATCATGGTGTATGATACTTTTGATGTGATCTTGGATCCGGTTTGCAAGTATTTTATTAAGTATCTTTGCATCCATGTTCATAAGGGAAATTGGTCTGAAATTTTCTTTCTCCGTTGGGTCTTTGTGAGGTTTAGGTATCAGGGTAACTGTGGCCTCATAGAATGTGTTTGGCAGTATTCCTTCTGTTTCTATGTTGTGGAAGAGTTTGAAGAATACTGGTGTTAGCTCTTCTTTGAATGTCTGGTAGAATTCTGTGCTGAAACCATCTGGGCCTGGGCTTTTTTTGGTTGGAAGACTTCTAATGACTTCTTCTATTTCCTTAAGGGTTATAGGACTGTTTAATTTGTTTACCTGTTCTTGATTTAACCTTGGTAGGTGGAATCTATCAAGAAAATTGTCCATTTCATTTAGATTTTCCAATTTTGTGGAGTACAAGTTTTTGAAGTAGGACCTAACGATTCTTTGGATTTCCTCAATGTCTGTTGTTATTTCCCCCTTTTCATTTCTGATTTTGTTGATTTGGGTATTTTCCCTCTGCCTTTTAGTTAGTTTAGCTAAGGGCTTGTCTATTTTGTTGATTTTCTCAAAGAACCAGCTCTTGGTTTTGTCGATTCTTTGTATTGTTCTTTTTGTTTCTAAGTTGTTGATTTCAGCCCTGAGTTTGATAATTTCCTCTAGTCTGCCCCTCTTGGGAGTGTTTGCTTCTTTTTGTTCTAGCTCTTTCAGGTGTTCTTTTAGGTGGCTAGTATAGGAATTCTCCAGTTTCTTTTTGAAGGCACTTAGAGCTGTAAACTTTCCTCTTAGCACTGCTTTCAATGTGTCCCATAAGTTTGGGTATGTTGTGCCTTCATTTTCATTGAGTTCTAAGAAGACTTTAATTTCTTTTTTTATTTCTTCCCTGACCCAGAGGTCATTGAGGAGAGAGTTGTTCAGTTTCCATGTTTTTGCAAGCACTCTGTTGTTTTTGTTACTGTTGAAGCCTAGCTTTATTCCATGATGGTCTGATAAGTTACAAGGAGTGATTTCAATTTTCCTGTATCTGTTGAGGCTTGCTTTGTGACCGACTATATGGTCGATTTTGGAGAAGGTTCCGTGAGGTGCCGAGAAGAAAGTGTATTCTTTTGCTTTTGGGTGAAATGTTCTGTAGATATCAATTAGGTCCATTTGATTCATGACATCTGTGAGGTTCATTATTTCTCTGTTTGGTTTCTGCATTGTTGATCTGTCCAGTGGTGAGAGTGGTGTGTTGAAGTCTCCCACTATTAATGTGTGAGGTTCAATGTGGGATTTGAGCTTCAGTAATGTTTCTTTAATGAATGTGGGTGGTCTTACATTTGGGGCATAGATGTTTAGTATTGAAATTTCATCTTGGTGGATTTTTCCTTTGATGAGTATATAGTGTCCTTCCCCATCTCTTTTGATTAATGTTGGTTGAAAATCCAATTTGTTGTATACTAGAATTGCTACTCCAGCTTTTTTCTTGGGTCCATTTGCTTGGTATATCTTTTTCCAGCCCTTTACTTGGAGATAATGTCTATCTTTTTTGCTGAGGTGTGTTTCTTGTAAACAGCAGAATGTGGGATTCTGTTTTCGCATCCATTCTGCTAGCCTGTGCCTTTTTATTGGGGAATTGAGTCCATTGATGTTGAGAGATATTAATGACCAGTGATTGTTACTTCCTGCCATCTTGATGTTGGTAGAAATAGTGTGTGAGTGAGCTTCTTTCCTTTTGTTTTTGCTGCAGGCATGCTATTTGCTTCCTGTGCTTTCTTGTGTGTAGTTAACCTCTTTGGGTTGAAGTTTTCCTTCTAACATCTTCTGTAGAGCTGGATTTGTGTATAGATATTGTTTGAATTTAGCTTTGTCATGGAATATCTTGTTTTCTCCATCTATGTTGATTGACAATTTTGCAGGGAATAGTAGTCTGGCCTGGCATTTGTGGTTTTTTAGGGTCTGCAAGATGTCTGTCCAGGCCCTTCTGGCTTTTAGAGTCTCTGAAGAAAAGTCAGGTGTGATTCTGATAGGTTTGCCATTATATGTTACTTGACCCTTTTCCCTAGCAGCTTTTAAAATTCTTTCTTTGTTCTGTACATTTAGTGTTTTGAATATTATGTGGCGGGAAGATTTTCTTTTCTGGTCTAATCTATTTGGGGTTCTGTAAGCTTCTTGTACAGTTATAGGCATCTCTTTTTTTAGATTTGGGAAATTCTCTTCAATGATTTTGTTGAAGATATTTTCTGGTCCATGGAGGTGGGACTCTTCTCTTTCTTCTATTCCTATTATTCTGAGATTCCGTCTTTTCATTGTGTCCTTGATTTCCTGAAGGTTTTGTGTCAGGACTTTTTTAGATTTGACATTTTCTTTGACAGATGTCTCCATTTCTTCAATTTTATCCTCTGAGCCTGAAATTCTTTCTTCCATCTCTTGTATTCTGTTGGTGATGCTAGTGTCTGTAGTTCCGATTCTTTTCTTAAGGTTTTCCAGTTCTATGGATGTCTCAGATTGGATTTTCTTCATTGCTTCAACTTCCCTTTTCAGGTCTTCCATTCCTTTAAGTCCTTTATTCCTTTCTATCACCTCCTTTGCAGTACTTTGTTGTTGCTCTCTGAGGTATTTGATTTCCTCCCTTAGGCCTTCTATTATTAATATAAGCGTAGGATTAAGGTCATTTTCCTTTGCTTCAATTGGGTCCAGCTGTCCAGAGTTGTCTGTAGCATTATTGCTAGGATCTGGAGACATCCTATTGTTTTGGTTTTTTTTTACCATGTTCTTTCGCTGACCTTTTGTCATCAAATGGACCCAGGTGTTATCTGTTTGTTTCTTTTGTTACCTGACCTTGGTGCTCAGGAAAACTCCCTGCCCTGGGGGTTGGCTGATCCTGAGATCCTGGTGTTTACCTCCAGATGGCGGGCAGATTCCTGTAATAGACTGACTGGCTCTCGGAGAGGAGGGTGGCTGCTGCTCTCCTCAACTGCTTGTGACCCAATTGGACCAATATAGAGGGGATTGGAGTGGGGAGAGGGCTAGTCTCTGAGGACCTGGGAGCTGACAGGTCTCCTCAGAAAGGCAGGTAGAGCTGTGGTTGGGTCTGTGTTCTCCTCTCACTGACCCAGTCGTTCTGGCTCCCCAGCTGGGCTGACTATGCAGGCAGGGAGCTCCACCCACAACAGATGCCGGCCTCAGTGTGCCTGTTGCTGACTGCCTCAGTTGCTTGGGTGCTAGGGTGAGTGACCCACCCGCCCCAGTATTTGTGGAGAACACACTGTCGCGGGCTCTATTTGCAGGCAGTCTTGGCTCCTAATTGCTTTGCTGTGACTGTGTTAGGTCTCTGCCTCTCCGGTACAGTGCACACTGTGCCACCATGTTGGAACCTCAGAAAAAAATAATCTCACTTACCTTTGCTCTTGTGGTGCGGCTGGAGTGTAGGCTGGTTATCAGGCAGACAGGCGGGGCTGCTGGTCTGTGGCTGGAGCCGTGGGCTGGATCCGCTCCTGGGCTAGATCTCTAGCCAGAGCTCCTCTCCAGACCAGTGACGGAGCTGGCTGATCTCAGGGTTGTGTTCCCGGGAACTCCCTTATTTTGTGTTCTTATATCTCCAAATATTCTTAAGTTGAAACCTTAGTCTTTAGCTTTCAGCTTTCAGAATGTGAATGCATTTAGATCTATAAGCTTCAAGGTGTTGGTTAATATGAACCTATTAGATTTAGTTCTAAAGCAACAAGATTGTTGCCATTAAAACAAAATAAATTTTCATTAATTTTTATTTGTTTATTTTACATCCCAATCACCATCCCCTTCCCTCTTCTCCTCCCAGTCCCATCCTTCCCCCCACTTACCCCACTCTCGCTTCTTAATACCAACACACTCTGGCACATCAAATTGCATCAGGACTAAGTGCTTCCTCTTCCATTGAGGCTACAGAAGACAGCTGTCCTAGGAAAATGGGATCCAGAGAAAGGCAATGGCATTCAAGTCAGAGAGAGTCCCCTGTGATCTCAGGGGATAGGGCATCCCCTTGATCAAGCAGTCCATCAACTTCATAGTGTAGTGGGTCTAGGATGAGTCCACGCATGTTCTTTGGTTGCTTATGAGTGAGTAATACCATATGTGTCTTTTGGAGGCTGCATTATCTAACTAAGGATGATCATTTCTGGTTTTATCCATTTGCCTGCAAATTTAATGATCTCCTTGTTTCTGATATCAGAGTAGTATTCCATTGTGTAGATGTACCACAATTTCTTTATTCCTCTGTTGAGAGACATCTGGGTTGTTTCCAGTTTCTAGGTATTATGAATAAAACTGTTATTAATTTTTGACAAGAACACTTGTGGAGGGAGCACCATGTGTAGAGATCAGAAAATAGTATATCTGTAAGCTAACGAGAGAGTCCTCAAAAAAATCAACACTACTGACACTTTGATCTGAGGAATCTAGATTACGCCATTTCAAGAAAATAAATTGAGTCAGAAAAGGAAAGTATGATCATCTCATTAAGAGATATAATTCAGCTCAGGAAGACAAGTCAATATTATATGATCATATTCAGATGGAAAATAAAAGTGTTGATGGTATACATTTTTGGAATAAAAATAAAAGAGGAGTTCATGGAGGCTAGAAACAGAAACAGAAGTAGGAGATAAGATATAAAGGTTCTGACTAAGGAGTATATATATATATATATATATATATATATGCATGTACAGGGGTGTACAAATGCATTACACATATGAAGTTTGAATACATTAGTATTTGGGGACAACTGACTTGGAGTCTCTTATATATGGCATTATTTGGGCACCACAGAGTAGAATACCACACAAAGAAATATAAGCTTGTAAAACTTGAACAACCAAGAAAATATTCTAAATATTACCTTTTAGTTGCTTGGATAAGTAGAAGCCTTGAAGTTTGGTCCTAAATATGATACAACAGACTTTCTAAGAAAATCAAGAGAACTCTTTGTCATAAACCCCTAATGTCATGTGAGAACAAGAACAACAGCAAAACAAGACAAATAACTGAGAAAGGGGGATATCAACAGAAATTAACCATATTTTATTCTAGAATGTGACAGTTTATATTCCAGTATTATGTGAAAATATTTCAGCTATTTAGCATATCTAGTTAAAGTTATTTTATTGTAATCACTGAGGAGATGAAGACACAATATAAACTAATAGTTCTACCTTTAGTCATGACACAAAAGATGTATGTGCATCACACACACACTCACACACAGGCACAGACAAAAATATTTAAACCAAATCACTTATTAGAATTTACATATAAAAATAAGGAACTAAACAAAACAAATATAGTTATAGTAACTTATGAAGAACAATGCCAGCTTTATTTGTATTGTAAACACTATGGAGCAATACATAGTAATAGGCAACTTAATAATGATAGAATATTAATAACAACATAAAAGAATAATAGAATAATGATGGAAATGAATAATAATAGAAATTCTGCATAGACGATGCAGAATGGTCCCTTGGACTTAATTGCTGAGAGAAAAATACCTGTTTCTAAAATAAAATAAAATAGATTCTGCTTCCAAAAATATGTAAGAGGATAGCAACAAAAGTAGTGTACAGTGATAGAGTTCAGCACACTGGTTAGTACAGGGAAGTATAAACAGAGGTAACATTAAGGAGCACTGGGTGGTGCTAGAAATAATCCATCCTGGTGTTCCTGGTGCCTACACACAGTGAATGCTTCTGTGGGTATGAAAAACCATAAAAAGAAATTTTACTCAACTCTGTAAAAATAAAAAATCATTTCCCATTAAAAAGTTATACTTCCAAGAAAGGACCATAACTAAAATTTGTGTATGGCTGTGAGCACAAGCCTTGCTGGAGAGAAATGGGTGTTTCTTATTGAATAAATGAACTGAGCAATGTAGATGTGCCTTCTGAGCCTCCTCACTTACCATCCACATCCCAGCAGTTCCCTCTCACCTGAGCTCTTGTGATATCAACACCAAGGAATGTGAGAAAGCAGCTTGAGGGTAAGGGACACACATGGTAGATTCTGTGCAGCTGAGTTATACATATATATACGTGTGTGTGTGTGTGTGTGTGTGTGTGTGTGTGTGTGTGTGTGTGTATAGGTCAGTGCACAACCTCCTAAATGAGGATCAGAGCAGGGATGAAACCCGGGACTTGGGATGTAGTCCCAATGGGTTGGTGTAGTCTTGGCAACTGATGCCTGCATTGTGCTGTCCTCTCGGTAGAACCCAATGGAGGTAAATGTGGTCATTTACTTGGGGAGGGTCCTGTGGTCCAGCTACTTTGTGAGTTTGTGTCTTGTTAATTAGTCTTCAGTGTTTCAGTTACCTTGTCTTATGCATTAACTGAATGCTTGTTTCAATAATGAAGAGGGAGAAGTAGGGACTTAGGAATGCAGATGAATGAAAATGTCTAATGAACATGTGAGTGTTTCTGGGAAGTCTCCACATGTGTAAGAAAGAAAAGCCCAGGAATGAAGGTTGCCCTTAGCGGTAACTGAAAACCCCGTTTCTTGGAGAAGATGAGAGGCTGGTGTGGTTGCTCCTGAGAAAATCCTGCAGAGAATACACATCTCTTCCATCAACTACAGGTGCTATTTAGCAGGGTTCTATCTTCATTAGTACCAAAGGGAGGATCTAGAATCCCCTGGATTTACTTTTCTTCTGCCTCCAGTTTCCTGGGAAAATTCACAGATGGTTCTCTGGATTTGCTGTCAGTGAGTATCTTGGAGATGGAGACTGGAACTTGTGGGTCCCAGGAGGTCATGTTTGTTGAGTGTGAATGTTTGGGTTTTCTCCTCGAGTAGCACAATGTCTCAGGGTGCCACAACAGATGGAAATGTAGAACACACTGTGTGCTTTGCTCACACAAAGACTTGGTTTGGAAGTGATGGCTGTAGCTGGCATTCTTTCTCTCCAGGGTCTGAGTAACAACCTGGCTTCTGACCTCTCCACACCTGCATGCTGTGTCTCATTCCCCTGCTTGTTCTGTGCTTGCACTGTTCATTCTGGAGCCCTGAGTTAGCTAAGTTACTGTGGACTAGAAATTCTAATGTCTATAAAGAGAACAATAATGCTCAGAGATCTTTTCTACTTGCCAGTTCAATTAGGAAATGGGCAACCAACTCCTTAATGGGTATCTTTCCCCACTATGCAAAATCCAGCCCAAGGGAAGGTTAAGAAAAAGCCTTATTCTCTCCATCGGTACTCAGGTCTGCTGAGAGAGCAGTTTCTCTGGATGGAGTGGAGGGAGCTAAGGAGGCTTGCCCATGATTCTCTGATGTCCTCTACAACAGCTGCACACAGCTCCCCATTGTCAGCAGCACATGAGCAAGACTGAGCTGAATCCCGAGGATGTTCACCTGATAAGTACTTGTCTCGTTGGTCCCTTGAATTGCTCCTTTTCCCTGTATATGCTGTGAAGGACTGAGGGTATTGGCATAGTTGGGATCTGGTACGAGTAGGGAAAGGGCATTTTGACTTTTGCTTGACAGTTGTTTTCTTGTAAAAGAGAGCAAGCAGGAGAACATTCATGATGAGGACTTGGAAGACTGTCTACAGATCAGAAGCTTTTCCTCTCTGGGAAGCTGGAGGTAGACTTTCTGCTTCTCGGTCTGGAAATTGGGAGAATCTACTTTCAATATCCAAGGGACAGTCCTCACATCACCTCAGAGAATTTTGGGTGAATTTGTCCTTTTCTTTGAATCTCCATACCCTGACACTCAACATAATTTTATTTTTGATCTGGAACAGGAAATGGCTCCCATCGGTCTCCTATACCCAGCTTAGGCATTAACAGATCATGGAGCCTCTTGCCTTCCTGTGGGAGATCTCAGTCTTGATCAGGATTAGGCAGTCTGCTCTAGTCGTGTAGTTGGTAAGTGATAACACACAGATTCTGTATAGCTATACACTTCTTAGGATATATGTTCTCTACAACCTAAATTTTGAATTTTTCCCCTGCAGGAGCACAGCAAAACTGGATTGATCCATTTGTGAGTAAAATCAGCTCTCTTATAGTCTCTATTAGGAGAATAATAAATTCATTTATTGACTTAGGTCATTTTAGACTTCAAATTTCCCAACTGGAAAGGTTGGGCCTGTCTTGCAGTATGAGATGGTTTTATTATATTCAGAGACTTTTATAGGTAAAATGTGATATCTTTCAGCAACCTTGCAGGTAATCAGGTATCATGGAATATTGGTTGTCATAAGTGAGAAGGATATTAATTCAGACTGCTCAAGTTTCATCCATGACAATTTGATATCTTTTTCAGTTTCTTTCTTAAAATACTTGAAGTTCTTGTCATACAGGTCTTTCACGTGCTTGGTTAGAGTTACACCAAGGTATTTTATATTGTTTATGGCTACTATGAAAGGAGTTGTTATACTCTGGCTTCTCTTCAGATCATATGAAAGTTGTTTCCCTAATTTATTTCTCACCTCATTTAACATTGGTATAAAGGAGAGCTACTCACTTTTTTTAGGTAATTTTGTATCCAGCCACATTGCTGAATGTGTTTATCAACTGGAGTTCTCTGGTAGAATTTTGGGGGTCACTTATGTATATTATCATATCATCTGCAAATAGGGATAAGTTGACTTCTTCCTCTCCAATTTGCATCCCCTTGATCTCCTTTAATTGTCTTATTGTTCTAGCTAGTACATCAAGCACTATATTGAATAGATATGGAGAGAGTGGACATCCTTGCCTTGCCCCTGATTTTAGTCGATTTGCTTTAAGTTTCTCTCCATTTAATTTGATGTTGGCTATAGGCTTTCTGTACATTGCCTTTATTATGTTTAGGTACAGGCCTTGTATACCTGAAATCTCCAAGACTTTTAACATGAACAGGTGCAGGATTTTGTCAAAGGCTTTTTCTCCATCTAATGAGATGATCATGTGTTTTTTTTTTCTTTCAGTTAATGCATACGGTGAATTACACTGATGGATTTTCATATGCTGAACCATCCATGCATCTCTGGAATTAAGCCCACTTGATTGTGGTAGATGATGATTTTGGTTTGTTCTTGGATTCTGTTTGTGAGTATTTAATTTAGTTTTGTTTTTGTTTTTTGTTTTTTTGAACAGGGTTTCTCTGTATATCTTTGGCTGTCCTAGACTCACTTTGCAGAGCAGGCTGACCTTGAACTCACAGAGATCTGCCTGCCTCTGCCTCTAGAGTGCTGGCATTAAAGGTATGTGCCACCATGCCCTGCATAATTGAATATTTTTGCATTAATATTCATGAGGGAAGTTGGTGTGAATTTTTCTTTCTCTATTGATTCTTTGTGTAGTTTAGGTATCAGGGTGAGTGTGACACCATTCTATTTTGTGGAGTAGTTTGAAGATTATTGGTATTAGCACTTCCTTGAAAGACTGGTAGAATTTTGTGCTAAAACTATCTCGTCCAGGGCTTTTTTTGGTTGGGAGATTTTTGGTAACTGCTTCTATTTCCGTAGGAGTTTGGTACACTATAACTTATTTATCTCATCCTGATTTAACTTTGGCAAGTGGAAACTATCAAGAAAATCATCTATTTCATTTAGACTTTCCAATTTTGTGGAGTACAGGCTTTTGAAGTAAGACCTGATGATAATTTGGATTTCCTCAGTGTCTGTGGTATGTCTCCTTATTCATTTATGATTTTTTTATTTGGATACTGTCTCTCTGTGGTCATATCAGACCACAATGGATTAAAATAGGACTTGAACAACAACAGAAACAATAGAAACCCTGCAAATTTATAGAAACTGAACAACTCACTACTCAGTGGCTTCTGGGAAAGAGAAGACATAAAGAAGGAAATAAAAGACTTTTTAGTATTCAATGAAAATGAAGTCACAACATACCCAAATTTATGGGACACAATTAAAGCAGTGCTAAGAGGAAAGTTCATGGCACTAAGTGCCTTTATAAAGAAATTGGACCTACCTCTAGAGGCATTGCAGATGTGACTGCTATGTCACATTTGTATCAGTAGGAGGCAGAGAGGAGAGAGGCTGTATCTATATTCAGTGTTCTGACCTATGAACATCTGAATGAATACTATCTTAACATTCCTTAGGAAAAAAAGCAAACTGGATACCAACACCACTTTGGTGCCATGGAGTAGCCTGTTATTACTACCAGACCAGTACCAGGCAAGCTCCAGATGGGTTCCCAGGACACGAAACAAACCAGAAACAAGAAGAACTCTGCCTGGACATGGATGCAGGGGTTGCAGATGAGCCAGCCCTAAGGGAGTGAATGTGGGAGAACCATCCCTGCCTTCTGTCTGCTATGTGGTGGTGTTGGCTAGAAAGAGATGTCCTCCCCTCCCTTTGCCCTCACCACCATTGGCTGAGAGGAGATATGGCGCAGATGAGTTCACAAGAGCTGGAGAGCTATCCCTGCCCCTCACAGGCTGGAGCACTCAGGAGAGCAGCCCTGCATCTTCCCATACTAGAACTGGCCATGCAAGTGGGGGTTGCAGGTCCAGAACCAGGGCTTCTACTTGGCCCACCCCAACATCTACCACATGGATGAACTGCTGGAGTGGAAGAATAGGTCAGTTTCACAACTCAGGACTTCAGGATCTCCATGATACAGGACAGTTACTGCATATCTGAGAGGAGTTCCAGTGAGGTTTCAGTACTGTAGCAGAAATCAGGGGCCTTGTACCAGGTGAAAGAATCATTAAAATGACCTCTTGCAAGCAGAATGTGTGGACAAAGGGGAATACTGTGGGACATACTGCAATACACTACACCTTCCAAAATGAGCTGTTATTTTTTATGTTGGGACATATTGAAAGGGTGGAGGATACATCTGAGGGGAAGTAGAAGATGGGAGGGAACAGGGTATATGATGTGAAATTCACAATTTTTTTTTCAAAAAAAGACAAAGAAATTGGAGAGGTCTCATACTAGCAATTTAAAAGCACATCTGAATGCTCTAGAACAAAAAAGAAGCAAACACACTCAAGAGTAGTAGACAATGGGAAATAATCAAACATAGAGGTGAAATCAAAATATTAGAAACAAAGAAAAAAGCAGAAAGAATCAATGACACCAAGAGATGGTTCGTTGAGAAAATCAACAAAATATATAAACCCTTAGTCAAACTAACTATACCTTTATATTTTAAGAAATAATATTATTACATATCAAGGTAGACAGAATCCTTTTGTTCCATAAACTTACTACGGAAAAATTGTTTTTTTAACAATCAGAATCACTGAGGTTCAACTTATATTGAAAGCTAATGGAAATATTTATTGGATATAACTGATGGACATTAACATATGCATAAGCCCATGAATCCATCATAACTATCCAGGTAGTAGATGTTTCAAAATAAAAACTTAGTGGTTGTAAAAGTTTGCAATTCCACCAGCAATGGAGGAGTGTTCCCCTTTCTCTACAACCTCACCAGCATGTGCTGTCATTTGAGTTTTTGATCTTAGCCATTCTGGCATATGTAAGATGGAATCTCAGAGTTGTCTTGAGTTGCATTTCTCTGATGCTTAAGGATATTGAGGATTTCCTCAAGTGCCTCTTGGTCATTAGAAATTCCTCTTTTGTGAATTCTATTTTTGATTGGATTATTTGGTTTCTTGGTATTTAATTTCTTGAGTTCTTTATATATTTTGGATGTATATATACATTATTTGGATATATATGCATATATATAAATATAAACTATGTTTATAGCAGCTATATTAGTAACAGCTAGAAACTGGAAACAATCCAGATGTCCCTCAGCAGAAGAATGGATTAAAAAAAAAAACTATATTACATTTACACAATGGAATACTACTCAGCTATCAGAAACAAGGAAACCATGCAATTTGCTGCCAAATGGAGGAAACTAAAAATGCTCATCCTGAATGAGCTAACCCACTCCCAGAAAGATGCACATGACATGTATTTACTTATAACTGGATTTTAGCCATTTAGTAAAGGATAACTCTCCGACAACCAACAGACTAAAAGAAATAGGAACATGGATTTTGTTACTTGTTAGTGGGACACTTTGTCCTAGTGGAGCTACCATGTAGGTCCCCAGTGCAAGAGGAAGCTCTTGGCCTTCATGTGACTGATGAACTGAGGGGGCTGATATGTGAGGGCACCCCACACTGGAGCAGTAGGATAGGTGGGAGAGGTGGCAAAGTGTAGGAGGTTGGGACGGAGAAGGGTGAAGAGAGGAGCTGTGATGGAGATATACTTTGAAGTAATAAATAAATGTAATAAAAAAAAAACAAAAAAAAACTTTGTCACATCTTGAAATTGTTCTTTCTAACAACACAACTTCAGTAGCATGATAGCCACTTTGTTTTCAGCTGTGTGTCAGAGTTTATTTTGTTTGGAAAAGTTTTAGCTTAAGTCTGGTCATGGTGCATTATGCCTCCTAGCTTATTGTTCTTGTTTCATTATCATTTACAAAACTATGTTTTTAGATTAACCAGAGGCCTTGAAAAAGATTTACTGTCAGTCATTCGATGTTTCTTCCCTTTGACAAGAAGATAGATAAGTCAAAAAAATGAGGTCCCCATATCGAAGAATAACTTAGCTTTTTATCCTTCTTCCATTTTTCTCTGAGATGTATTTATATTTTTTATTTCTGGGAAGCCTTTTTAATTACATTATGAACAAACATGAAAAATGTGTAGTGATCTCCATAGTCTTTGTGATTAGTTTGCTCTTTGTGATTATATATATACTTACCTAGGCATGAAATGAAAAGTGAGGTTTTTTTCTGAATCTAAAATTGTACATTTACAATTTTCACACATTTTTAGCAATGCATTTGTCACATAAAACCCTTTCTGTTTAGGTGATTGATTTCATGGTCATAACAAGAATGTAGGTAATTTCTATCATTTGGTAATGCATTAGGTTTTAATAGTATGAAACACAGATATTTGCATACCTTTAGATATGCACTGTTCAAAAACAACAACAAAACACAGGACAGCTGTAAACCTTCATAAACATATGATTTTCTTTCTCATAAATGTTTCTGCTAGTGTTCTTCAAAGAGTTAAAGAAAATCTCAGCACAGAAGCTACCATCTGCTATTCCCACAATAAAGGCAGTGTAAAACAAATGCCAAGAATTTTATTGGTTGTCTGGATTTGTTACAGCATCTTGTCTCATTCTTTGAATTAATTGTCAGTTGATACAGATAGAGAAAAGTCATATAGACATGTAGACTCAAAATAATGAAGTGAGAGGCTATCTGAAAGTATCTTATGTGTTTGTATTTGGATTCTCAAGTTTAATAAATACAATGACAGTAAAGATTGGCAAGCAAAGGAGCTCCACTGTGGACTGCAGAGAGTGCTTACTGCTCTGAATATTTTATTTGAATCAAATGGCAGGATGACTAGGGAACTATGCCTGTCTTCCTTACAACTTGGAACATAATTAAAAGAGTACCATCTGCTACTGTATATTTTTTACTTTGTAAAAATTCTGTTTGAGTCCTTATCTTTGTGCATTCAGAATTCACTCAGGATTTATATTGCTCATCCTTCCCTTTGCAGCTGGAATATCACTCATTGTTCTTCAAATACTGAAATTCACTGGTCACTTTTCATATCACTAAAGGATACTGAATAAGAATGATGTATAACCTTTATAGCACAAATAGAAAGAATATATGAGAATTGTTTTATAGACTATATAATAGCATATACTAGAGATCCTGGAAATGATGTTGGAAAGCTGAAGCACTTAGGATGGTAAAATAGATGACTCTTTGGCTGTATACATGAGATAAGAATCAGGTATTTAGATTCTTCATAACTCAAAGTCTAGTTCTCTATTTCAGTTGAAAACTTTGGGGAATGTTTCACATATGCCTCTGACGTTAAATTCATATTTTTCTCAGATAATTTTAAGAGGAGACTGTAATATATATATATATATATATATATATATATATATATACATATATTCCTTTTTATATAGTCCTAGGGCTTGGGAAGTTAGAGTGAAATATATGCCCACTAATCTACTTTTGAATTTATATATATAATGGACTGTTAATACAAGCATTTAAAAGAAACCCTTAATGTAATTAGATATGTGACACACTCCTTTGTGATCTTGTCTTTCTTTCTGGAAAAGAAATGTGAACAGCTCCATTACCATCAGCATAGACCTGGCTCTCACTTCAGAAAAATTCTGCAACAACAACAATTATTGTATTCATTTCATTAATTAACAAAACAACGTAAAATATATTAGGTAGTAGTTGGGAAAGTTAATTTATTAATCTATATTCTTATTTTACAGAATATATTTAACAAAATTTTATGTTAGATTTAAAAATAAGGGGGCACTGCTAAGAAAATAAAGTGAGAAATTAGTTTAAAATTGCTACTCATACAACTTTTTAACATTTATTTATTAATTCAAGTTACACCTCCATCACAGCCCCCTCCCTCCACCACTCCTGGTCCCACACTCCCACCCTCTACCCCCATCTCTCACCTATCCTACTTCTTTAGCGTAGGGTACCTCAACACATCAGGCCCCCTCAGTTCTTCAGACATATGAGGGCTAAGAACTTCCTCTTGCACTGGGCACATACTTGGCAGTTCCATTAGAGTAGATTGTCCCAATAACAGGTAACAAAGATCATGTTTCTGTTCCTTTGGGTCTGTTGATTTACAATAGTTATCCTGTACTATACGCTAAAATCTGGTTATAAGTGAATACATGCCATGTGTATCTTTCTGGGTCTGGGTTGGATCACTCAAGATGAGTTTTTCTAGTCCCATTCATTTTGTTGCAAACTGCATGATTTCCTTGTTTCTGATAGCTGTGTTGTATTCCATTTTGTAAACCTACCACAGTTTTTTTTTTAATCCATTCTTTGGTTGTGGGACATCTGGATTGTTTCCAGCTCTAGCTATTACAAATAAAGCTGATATGAACATAGTTGAGGCCATGTCCTTGTGGTTGGTGAGGAATCTTCTGGATATATGCCCAGGAGTGGTACGGCTGAGTCTTGAGGCAGAGCTATTCCAAGTTTTCTAAGATATCACCAGACTGATTTCCATTGTGGTTGTACAAGTTTGTGCTCCCACCAGTAAGGAGGAGTATTCCACTTTCTCCACAACCTCACCAGCATGTGCTGTCTTTTTAGTTTTTGGTCTTAGTCATTCTCACAGGTGTGAGATAGAATCTCAGAGTTGCCCTGAGTTGCATTTTTCTGATGCTTATGGATGTTGAGCATTTCTTCAAGTGTCTCTTGGCCATTAGAGATTCTTCTTTTTGTGAATTCTCAGTTTAGCTCTGTACCTCGCTTTTGATTGGATTATTTGGTTTCTTGGTGTTTAATTTTTGGTGTACTATTCACCTTTAACTGAATTATGTGTCACTGAACAAATATTTAGAAAGATATACATTAATATGAACAGAAAGAGAAATAGTCTACTGAGGTACAACAAACAAACAAGCAAACAAGCAAAAAAATCACTTCCAGAATTGGCCAGCCAGAGAGTGAGAAATTATAGAGGCTAAATGAAGCTGGGGCAAAGGGAATTAGTTCATGGCTTTTCATGTGTCACTTATGTAAAACACTCACCTATTTTTAGATATGGGCTTTTTCAACAATATGATCTGAATATCACATGTAGCTCTGGTAGAGAAGGCCTTTGTACTCATCTGTAATGAGGTGGTTAAACTTGGATGATCTGGTTTTCCATTCAGTTCTAATGTATAATTTCCTTGTATCATCTGAGGAACTGAGATTTGTAATAAATAAAATTCTTGTAGTAAATAAATACTCTCCTTATAGCATTATGTCTTCAGTAAAATGAGAATAGAGGAATAAAACAATCAATTAAATTAATTAAAGGGTTGTCAAAAAACGGTAAAATTGACAAACCCACTATGTCAGAAAATAAGGAGTTTTATTCCCCATCTTTATCCATTTTATTTGTCATCTTTATGTCCTAAAATGCCAATAGATGATACAGTTTTAAAATTAAAATGAAGTAAATTTTTATTGTGTGAGCATATGTATTAAGATATTTCAACATACTCCAGC